>CM065807.1:110162042-110345367 GCA_033398695.1 Orobanche coerulescens | reverse complement strand
TCGACTCACTCCTGAATTCCCTTACTCTATGTGAAGGCAACCCGGTGATAACTCGTCTCGAAATACATCGTCAATCGGCGACAATGATACCACGAATGATCGGAACATTTCGATTGCCCTAGAATGGTCAATCGATAAAAGAGATACCAATAATGATTGAACAACTCGATTGCCTTTAGAAAGGTCAATCGATGAAGATGATAAGCAATGAATGTTTGAAATAACTCGACATTGTCTTAGAAAGGCCAATCGATGGAAATGGGATACAATGAATGATTGAATAACTCGATTGCCCTAGAAAGGCCAATCGGTAAGTAAAATGATACAATGAATGATTGAATGACTCGATTGTCTTGGAAAAGCCAATCGATGAAAAATGATACAATGAATGATTGAATGACTCATTGGTGTCTTAGAAAAGCCAATCGATGGAAATAATACAAGAATGATTAAATAACTGATTCGGTTTTGCAGAAAGGCCAATCGGTTTGAGAAATGGGATACAATGAATGATTGAATAGTTCGATTGACGGGAATTTCTCTCGCCGTCATAATAATACTTCTTACGGAACAACGGGGATTACTCTCGAAGCACACATTCAACAACCAACGACTTTAAAATAGCGTACCAAACGCTAACAAACACCGAGGATAGTATTAAGACGGTAAGCAAACCAACTAATACCGAAATTACATCGCCCTAAGATAAATTCACCACGATTGTTGGTCCACCAACCAATCGCGGTTACTAAGCTTACTTAGGTATGATTCGAAAAATTCTTCCATCGTCGGTAGACCGATGGTATGAGATCCACAAGCAATAGGACTATCCCGAAATACGTCTATTCAAGCATGAATCGAAAATGAATGAATGCGAAGTGTACCAAAGATCAAAAGGTACACACAAGTTGAAATAAAATACGAGTATACCGAATCATTCGGCCACCTTGATCACTTCGATCCTCCTCATCATATAACCAGGACTTGCCGGCCCCCGAACTTCAGTGACGCTTCCTGGCTCGATAAATACGAGCTCCAACTCTATTTGCTTCCAAGGTCTTAAACGACGTTGACAAGCGACCCGATTCTAAAAGGCTGATTGCTTGGGCTCTGAGATGCTGAGCCGACTGGAGTCCTTTTCGGCAAAAACGGGCCTTATGCCCAAAATTCCCACAATTATAGCACGTGATAGACGGTTTCGTACACTCGCCATTGAAATGACCCGGCTCACACAATTGAAACAGTGATGGCTTAATCGCCGCCGAATGAGATCCGCACGATTATGCGCCGTAGAAGGTCGCCAGAACGATAGGGCTCACACGAGGCTTCTTGAAGGTTGACCGCCACCGCTTTGGGTTGATTACGCTTCATGATTTCTTGCTGAAAGATGAAGGTTGTTGTTCAAGACTTTCTTAGCGTACTGCCTCATACGGAGAGTTCTCTCGATTAATCCGGTCAGTGGCGCAATGATGATTGAGCAACCGCATATGGGTCATCATGCTCGCATAAAAGTGAGTGGATCAACCCGAACATCTTCTCGATCGAGCGAGTCCTCGCACGATTTCGGCAGCCAGTGATTATTTCTGCTTTGGTCCCGCACCGCGCTCTCCCGTGCATCTCTGACAGTTCTCTCCATACTAAAGTAGGAAGGTCGCATAATGATTATATTTCCGCATGATTAGCACGTTATGATTATGTCATGAGATGATGAAAATGAGTATACATGCTCTAACTTAGTGATTATATGAATGATTTATCAAGTTACATGATTATCTCGATGAAATTCTTGAAATGATTATCTTGAATAACTTAACAAGATTGATAATATGATCATCCGTGATTGACAACCCAGTAATGAAATGAATTGTGTAATTAACGAGTTAACATGATCGCTCCGATTATTAATCGAGTAATGAAATGAATTGAGTGATTGATGAGTTAATATGATCGTTCCGATTATTAACCGGTAATGAAATGAATTGAGTGATTGATGAGTTAATATGATCGTCAATCATAATGAATGATGATGTTTGAGGATTGTTAAATGATGAATGATGAATGAATGACTATTGCCGAAATTATACCATGGCGTTAGAAGTCTTACAGCTTCTTTCGTCATTGGCTCGACGTACGCATCTGCACAGTCACACGTGACGCGAAAGTCCAATGATACTAGTCCGATGACGATGATTTCAAATGAGACATGACTTGGAGGGTAGTATTCAAAACCACTCTCCGATACCAACTTGTAACACCCTAAACTAGGCGGATATTACAAAGGTCAGTAGATCCTCAGTGGGACCCACTAGCAAATGAAAATGAATGAATTACACAAGATAAATGTAGTACCGAACTACATTACAACAATAATTACTCCGATGTGGAGTTTAGTTACAACACACTGTGATAATATAGAATACTAAGTGTATTTTATATGAAGATAAAATACACAACACTCGAATGAAACGGAGTATTCAAATGAAAGTCTGCAAATGAAAATAAAGAACAATAACATGAATAATCGAAAGATCGGGCCCCTACTAGTATCACTAGGACTCCTCGACGTAAACATGCTATTCTGCGTTTGCCTTGCCATGACTGAAAAACAAAATCCCCAAACGGGGTCGATAAAGAAAACAATCTCAAGAGTTGAAAATACACAATCATGATTATATCTCAAGTTATGAAACATCCGTCGAAACATACGCAATCAAACATGCTATATGAATCAACTAACAAGACGGCTCAAAGGAAATGGCGCCACACTACGCCCGGGATGGAATGTGTCCGTGCACAAGCCACCAACGAGTATCGATCAATACACGTGTGGTCTTGTACCTAATCATTGTCCCGAAACAATCAATCTCGTGTGCACACCCAATGTGAGGCCACCAACCAACACACGACTCATAATGTGCCCGACATGAAAACTCCTACACATACCAACCTGCACGCAAGATGACCTGGAATGCCACGATATAACAAAAGTGACATCGAAATGAATAATGACTCACCGAGGTGGAATGGTAACGAAATAAATGACAACAATGAAAAGATTGGAACCGCCTGCTCCTTATGACTCAAACGATTAATTGATAACAACAAGTTTTGATATGATTAATATAATGATGAATGAGTTATGATTATGAATGAACAACAACAAAAGGGATGAATATCCTTTAACCGAAAGTAAGAATTAACTTACAAAATACCGATGAAGAAAGTCCTTCACGAACAAATGTCCTAAATGAAGTGTCTGGTCGCACGAACAACCTTAATTCAATACAATTACCGACAATCCGATCAATATACTTAATTAAAAACGAATATAACGAACTCAAAACGCCGATACGATTAAACTAAGTTCATTGGGGCATTATATCGAACACGTAGGCCAAACTCCGATAGTTTACAATCAAACCTCAATATACCAATATCAAATCCCCAAGAAGTGTTTCAAACCAACAAAACATCTCCAATACGATCAATAATCCGCTATGAATATCCAAAACGTGATTATAACAACAATTAGTCGAAAATCCCCAATTCCAACTCGATATTCAAGGTGTTCTTGAATAATCCTCAATAATCCAATTAATCCATACAAACTCATAATCATATACATATCCCTTCATATAACATGATTATAACGTCCAAAACATCATATCTCAACATAAAATCAAGTCCAAAGTGTTGAAGGAATTACCTCTTGAAGATCCAAGTACTTAAATCCAAGAACACGTTGCTAGATTGATTTTCCAAGCCTACGATCGAAAGGAAATGAAGAAAATCAAACACTCCAATGATAATTGATGAAGAAAACTCTCCTCAAGCTTCTCTCTCGTAAAGGTGGAAAAATCGAAAGAATGAGTCAAATGCTCAAAATGAATTTATAGTTGATTACCCTGCCGGACACGGCCTGCGCCGATCGCACGGCCGTGTCACAGCTTGGCCGACACTGCCGACAGGACTCGACCGTGTCCCGCTTGACACGGTCGCGCGCGGAGGGCCTCCCGACAGGACTCCGTCCGACAATGACTTCGGCATGACTCGATCGTGCTGCACGACACGGCGGGCGTGTCGGCAACGCTCGGCTTATCCTGGAAGGGTTCGACTGGCCGCGCGGCGACACGGTCGGTCCCGAGGCAGACACTTCGCACTTTCCGGACGAGTACGGCACGGGCCGTGTCGGACGACACGGCCGTAGTTCGCTCGGCAGGATCGCCAAAATCAAAATGAGCGGTTGAGCTAAAACGACCATAACTCTCTCGTCCGACTATTGACTCATCGCTTGAACCATTGGAAAGCTAACTCGATGCTCTATAATATTGCAAGATTTAGAATTTTTGGAGTTACCAAAAATTAATGGTGATCTAACAAAGTCGAACTCATATGAGGAAAGTTGAAACAATGAACAATAACGATACACCACTCAAGTTTTTCCGAACGGTGAACACGGTGAATGAATATGATTGGTGAATGATTATAATCGAGTGAATATACACTGGTGACAATCATCGAATGAAATTAATGAATGATAATGACCGAATTACAACCGGTATTACACTTAAAACATAGAACGATCAACGCAAATCCATCCCGATAACATACCTTATCCGCTGTCGACAACCCGCAATGAATCACATGCAAGACGTGGTCGCTACCATCCATATCACTAAACTATAATGATAACAAAACACAATGAACAAAATCAATACGGCCGACCAACCCAAACAGGCATCAATCAAAATGCGAGCTAATCACGAACAAATACGAAATTCCACCACCTAAGGGTTTCAAGATCGGCAACGGTTAATTTCCCGAACTTAAGGAAATTACGAAGTGATCTCAACACTAAAAATCACGAAACAAAACCAACAAAATCGGACAACGAATGATCGAACCATAACGATCGAGACAACAACGGCCAAACAATCATATTCTAATCACGATGAACAACAAAAATCAAATAAAGACCTCAAGTTCACACTTCGACACCTACAATAAATGGTCCGTAAAAACGATAATATATGCATTTATATAAGATTCACAGAATGGGGCCAATTCGGAAAAAGTAATAACGACCAATGGATTAATCCGAATAATATCACAACTCATTCAACAATGAAAAGTTAAGAATGGAACGAGTTCGTAAAATATCAACGTGCACAAACGAGTCGACATGACTAAAAATACGTAAGTTCAACAATCCGATCCCCTCTAATAAAAGAGGGTTGTCTCCAAAATTTGAAGCAACAAAGCAAGGAAATAAAGATAACATACGACGGGTAGACTACACTCTCAGGGACTCATCGTAGTCAATCCCGAGATCGTTGCTCAAGTTCGTGCCTCTAAGACTCGGTGACTAACTCGCAAAATCAACTCGGTGTCCCATGATAAGTGTCTTTGTACACTTATCCATGGTTTGTATCGATAAAATTCACCCATAATTGAGATAGTCTACTGCTTTTTGCTTTTAATTTATTAGTTTTAATAATTTTATTTTTATCGATGATGATCGGATTAAATAACTCAATTACTCAAGAAACAACATGTTTAATAAATATTCTCTTTATTGAATTTTGATATATTCATGTTGTAGGTCTTTCCGATTTAATTCGGCTTTTCCGGATTCAAAATCGTAGTTATATATTAAAAGTTATCATCCGAAGAAGATCTGGGCAAAAACGCAAAGTCTGAGGAATTCTGGGCTGAAAATATAACTTTCAAAGCAACCAAGGAACAAATTTACGAAGCCAAGTTATAGTCGTAATATTCAGGAGTTACGGCCGTAAGTCACACTTGTTACGGCCGTAACTCCTGAATGTTACGGTCGTAACTCTTGACAGATTGCTATGATTTGTCTAATTTTTTATACTTTTTGTGTATTATTGAGGGGATGGCTAGCATTGATCCGATCTAATATAATAATGCTGGAGTTTTGGAGCTATTAGATGACTTTAGGTGTATAAATAGACCCCTTAGATCCTTCATCATTCATCATTCATCTTATAATTTTCCATTTTTTGTAAACTTTTCTTTTGTGTGAAGAACACACTTGTGTTCTTGAGTGATCCTTGTAAGTGTGGTATAGTATATGTTGTTCAGAGAGTTTATTGCTTCTATCTCCTTTATCTACTAAGGGAGTTAGGATCAATTCTTTCTCTTGATTCAACTAAAAATGACCACCAAAGCTTGTAACATGTGTAATAAACCCTTCATGGGCTAAGTAACCTTTAGTTGGGATTATAAACAAGGTTAGTTATGTTGTTTATGTTTGTATAAGAGATCTATTGTGAATTGCTTATTATTGTGTGTGATTTTCATTGTTTTAACAATCTTTATTTATTTGGCCAATAAATGACGATATTTATGGTCTTCATATGTTTCAAAGAAAATATGTTTGATTAGATCAAATGATCTTCACTCTAAGTTGTTCTAAGGGATAGAAATATACCTCTAGTCCTTAGATGATTCTTTGAGTTATTTTCATAAATCCTAATGCTATGTATCAAGCCAATCAACATAGAAATATAGTAGATTGATTCAATATGTAAGGGGCGTTTATAGTTCGAAAGAGAAACTGCCTTTTTAAGGATCGAATCTACACAACATAATAAGTAAATTCATCTTATGATCTCCTATACATCTTTATAACTAATGACGAACTAAGTTTGTAATCCCAACTATTTCATTTTATCGCTTAATCAATCTATTATTATTACAATATTTTTATTTCCTTAAAATATTAAAACTAATATTGCATTTTCTTTGCAATTATTAAACCAAACTTTTAATTGTGTGTTTTACTTATCTTAGTATCTATAAAAATAGACTAATAGTGTATAATTCAAATTATAACCAAACTTCCTTGTGGGATCGATAAACCGACTCAAAAAGTCCACTTTACTACTTGATACGATATCGCACTTGCGATAGTTACACTAAAAGCGTGTCATCCCACGAGTCCGCACTTGTAACACGTTATCAAGCAGAAAGGACAATGTGCATGAACATGCCCCCACACATTGCTTGAAACACCCTCTCGCTTTACCAGAGTCAAAGCTAACGATTTTGAACTCTCACCCCACGCATCGAGCGATGTAGCTTCACAATGTAAAGACTACGACGCTGCAATCCGTAAGCACCGACTCAGATCGGCCCATAAGGTCATCGACATCCTCTATTTCTTCGACTCGCACACGCTCTAATGATAACGGCTAGTTCGTAGGCTAAGGCTCGATCCTCGGTAATCTCTCAAATAAGTGCAAGTGAATCCGCCATATACCGATGAATCTCCACTTCATCCGTCACAAAATGAAGGATCTTCTCTTCTTCGGTCCTCACATGATCTCGCATATAACTGAAGTTGTTTGCTATAGTCGGTGATAGCCTGCGACACTGATATATCTTGCGGTTCTCACAAATAAAATTCACAAATTCTTTGTTCTCTAATCGGTTTCTACATAACTCAGCTTCCATAAATGCCTCGTACTCCGCCCACGTGACATCACGATCATGCGGTTTAACAGCCTTCCCACCGATTAGCGGCATCTTTGTCAAGAAGGTAATCGAGCGATATGTACCTTCCGCTCTTCGGGACAATCGAAAACCTCGAATATCTTTCCTAACCGGAAAAGCCAACCGTCCCCAAACAACGATCCGTATCACCAATAATCAAGGGGATTCATAATAACTACCTCTTGAAGCCATTGATTTACATCAACATTCCGAGTCGCGCAAGGTTGCGTTGGAATGTACCTGGTCAATTGAGTCATCTCAGGCTACTACTTGTTGCAATATAGTAGCAACACCAATACCAATATCATTCCCGATAATATTCTCTCGATTCCGCATCCGATCCCCGTGGTTATCGCACTACCATTTACCACGACCTCTCGCCTCGGCATACTAACAAGCAACAACCTAACGCAACGAAAATCACATAATCACACACAACAATTATTATAGCATACATAGAATTCACTCACAATAATAGATCGTAAGAATTAGGCCCGACGACAAAAATGCAAGCCTCAAAACTTTGCCCACCAAAGCGCCCCACAACAAAAATGACATGCGCTAACAAAGCAAGTTTGGCAACACGTATGCACTCACCTTCCAACGATACTAGACCGGAGGTTACAAATAAACAACAACATACAAATCCATACGCCAACAATTCACATAATTATAACATTACACCAATAACCATCAAGTTAATTAACATCCAAAACCGAATTCCCACCTCTCGGCCAAGAGAACTATCTCAACGAGTGCATACCGAACGACTCAAGTTCACACCACCACTTTAATTACAACTATGAGCATTATAGTCGGAATAGAAATAACATCATTACCACATACCTTTAACCAAAATTTATGAAACCGAAAAGTTGAAAGCGAAAGTCACGTTTCAAGTAAATTTTTGGTAGACCTCATTTGAGGTTTAAAAAATCAAAATTTGAAACTTGCAATACAAGATGGAAATAAAATATATGTAGTTCGATTCTCAAAAATTTCGCCTCGAGCTCATCACACGAAAATCAAACTTTTCCCCGCTTGAAGGATTTTTAAAAATAAAATTTACATGACTTTCCAAAACATTTAAGGTTTTAAAATATCACATTGATAAACTTTCTTTGCGTAACCACACCAAAACATTACTCATGTAAAAATGTTTTATACAAGGATATATATATATCTATATCTATACATCTATATATATACACACCAATACCACTCTCCATTCCAAAGACATTACGAAAATCAACAAGCATGGAGTAAGTATTCACGATTCACATTTAACTCCACATCATAACACAAAAATCACACTAGCCCGTAACACGAGATACAACATATAGTGCGGAGACTTACATCTACAGATCGCACGAAGATGATGGTCGCACTTTGATACTAATCACGACCGACATCTCGCACGATCCGTCGCGACATGACTCACAGACAAAATCGATAAGACAAGACTCGACTTACACACAACTCGACCCGACAACCTAGGTTTCCGCAACCTAAGCTCCGATACCATATTCGTAACACCCCAAACCAATTGGAAATATTATAGCGCCGCACCTCTCCGTGAGGATCTACCAAAGCAAATACATAAAACACAACAACACAATACATGCCAACATGGCTAATAACGAACCATTAGACCGATTTAGTCTTTTGCCACAACACACACATCAACATACATAACTCTTCCTCACAACTCATACCCACACAGGGGTTGGAATACATCAACGTACTCCATAAACGGGAAAACTACACAATGGAGAGCCAAACAATGAGACTCTACCAAAATACTCAACGATGTGTCTTCATGTGATTAGTATCGCTGCCTTCCATTACCCTTTGTACCGATCCCGTGGTTCGCTCCCCAAGAACCTGCAAGTACCTGGACGCAATACAGACATCCACCCCCTGAATACTCGGGGGTTAGCAAAACTCCCTGTTTTGCTAGTGCAAGTATAAAATACAAATACGAGCCATACATGTCACAATCCAAGAATAGAATAATCGTGAACATACTTCCCGAGGTAAATCACTTTATCAAAATGGTTCAATCATAAAGGATAGGAATAAACCCGATATATGTATTACAAAACATTTCACGGTCTAGGAAGTTTTGAAAACGTCAGATTTAATAATTCTCAAGCATTTCAAAAATACTAAGGGACACAACACAAAAGTCATTTTTCCAAAATAAAATTATGATAAAAACACACGGAGTTAACGAACCAATCATAACATTCTCCGTCACAAAGCACGGGGTACACGACTAGGGATGGCACGGGTGCGGCGGGCGCGATAGTGCCTATCCACATCCGTACCGCGAGGTAAACTCTGCACTCGCGACCGTGACGGGTATGATTTGCCAACCACACCCGCAACTCCGCGGTATCCGCCACCCGTCGGTATCCGCAACCCGCCACCCGTCTCGTATCCACAATCCGCTATCCATGGATACCCGCGATGCAAATAAATGAATTCAATATAAATAAAAATTTCACACAAATTAATATCCATAAATCAAACTCAAATTCAAATCCTCTAATCTACAAAGTTCAAAGTTAAAATCCACAAATCACAAAACACAAAATTAATATAAAAAATCATCAACTAAAAACAAAGTTTAAATTCTAATGAAAAGCATATTATTCGAAGTCAACAGTTGAAATAGACCTATTTTCCTCTTCTTTGTTGTGTCAATGTTTGAAATAATGAGTGTGGGTCGATCTGCTCGAGTATTTTGTGGGTATTTCATGGGTATTTTTGTGGGTATTTCGCGGTATCTTCGCGGGTGTTTTTCGCGGGTAGACGGGTTTCGCGGGTATGGATAGTAACTATCCATATCCGTACCCGCGAACCTAATGGATAGTAATTTCATACCACTAAGCTATCCATGGATACCAAATGCCCACCAAACCTGCACCTATTAGGGTCGGGTGCCCGCGGTTATCCATTACCCGCGGGTAAATTGCCATCCCTATACACGACCCAATCATACATATCAACATATTCCCAAGGATTATTCGCGTCCCGTGCTACCAAGCCACGGACCTCAGATGCTCCCGCAGAATATACCCGAGTGGATAACCCAATAGGGAACCATATCAAATCACACGTCTCCGTGACAATAGTCACATAACCACAATCATACATACGTTCATAGTTATCCTGGCACCGCACTAACAAGCTACGAGCCTCGGGCCTCCACGAGACATACCCGATCGACAACCCATGACACGTACATCACACAACCAAACCAAAACCATAAGTTATCCCGATCGTACTAACAAGCTACGAACCTCGAGTCCCCGCAAGACATACCCGATCGATAACCTCACAAGTTATCCCGATCGGGCTAGCAAGCCACGAACCCCTAATCCCCGCAAGACATACCCGGTTGATAACCCTACGGTCACGCCCGACCTGCACTAGCAAGGACGGATCCCTGAGATTCAACAATCTTGCCTTATGGTACATCACTTACAACAATCATACGACAACAAGCAAATACCATATACCAAACGACACTAAGCACCACAACCTCATTACAAAGGGGGTAATAATTAATATCACACAAAGTCACATATTCACTGAACAAGTATACATATCAATACACAATCCTCGACATGCGATTATGGTCTATTATATCCACGAAGTATGATTATAACATTTTCCCACATACGAAAATTACTCACATATTCCGAAAACACATTTATTCACGAAGCACACGCGCTATCTTTGAAGAAAACTCTTTTGTTGAGAATACACCGATCCTTTTTAAAGTTCATTAAAACATTCGGATCGCACACATACACATATTTATCAACTGTTATGTCTACGAAACATGAAGTGTATGGGCATGATACTTGCCTCGAAACCACGAGCAACGGGACAACGAAGGGATGAGCTCGAGCACCTCGAAGTTCAAATGACCAAGAATCTCGATACCCTACGAATACTATGAAAACAATACCATCACGAATTAACAACACTAATCGGGATCCGAAATGATACTAAGAACAACAAGGACCTAAGAGTTTCTCCAAGAAATTAAGAGCCAAGTCTCGAGTGGTATAAACTCAATAAATGAGTTACCAATCCTTAGGTCACGACCAAGAAAAGAAGAATACACAACCGATCGAATGAGATCGGGTAAGAACCACAAAACCAAGGAAAACCCCCAAATTCAAGAAACTAGGGTTCTAAGAGGAGAATACCTTGATTCGAGCAAAGAAGATGACTAGATGTTGTTGAAAACACACAAATCCATCCCTAGATGAAGCTTGATGATGAAGATCGCCACAAAATCACTGAACTCAACCCGCAAGAGGACGAAGGAAGAAGGAGGAATGACGAAATAAAGCAGTTGTCCAAGATTTATATCGATGCTTATTAGCGTGCGCTAAGCATCGCATTAGCGCGCGCTAATGGTGTCAACGCTCCGTAATATTCCGCCCGCAACACTGCCGCGGCGCTACTAATAGGCGTAGCGTGCGCTAACGAGTCACGAATCCACCAGTGGCTCCTGGACGGATCTCGCACTCTACTGTAGCATGCGCTAGAAAGGACAATTACGTGCGCTAAGGCAGACGATAGCGTGCACTATCTACCAACCTAAGCGCGCACACTAAGGAGACTCCATTCCACCAAGAGTTCCTGACCGCCTCGGATCGCCAGCTAGCATGCGCTACACACCTGGTAGCGTGCGCTAACAAGGACAAAGTAGCGCGCGCTACACCACAAACGATAGCGTGCGCTACATCGCAATTAGTCAAAACTCATGCAATGATCTGAACGGAATCAAACTCGTGTCAACTCATGACACACCCAATCTTGGATTAACATTCCATAGAGTTGGACAGCGACAAGCCGATTACCCGCAGAACAACTCTATGAAACTGGAATGAAGATCTCGTGTATTACTATAATGGTCCACTACTAGAATCAAGGAAGTGTTTCGTGCCCACAATATCAATTTATTGATCCCTTTAGGGGTTTTGTTGTGTTAGTCCACATTTTCCCTCTCGACCCTTTCTTCTCTCACCTGCCTCCTCCACCGCTTTCTCCCTCTCTCCCTCTCTCTCTCTCTCTCTCTCTCTCTCTCTCTCTCTCTCTCTCTCTCTCTCTCTCTCTCTCTCCGTGAACCCTGTTTATTCCGATCTAGGAGGAACCGCAACCCCTATCAACCCGATGATAAGGATGGTCGCGGTTTCCTACCGATCGTGATTCTTGTTAAAGTTTCCGCCCTATATATTCGGAGAGATTCTTGAAAAGAGATAACCGAGAAATCGAGTTAGAATTTTATAGCAATAGCAAGTTTACTCTTTCGAGTGAAAAGAAGTGCTTTTCTCGTGTGAATCATTGCTTTCGCCTATTTAAAGTGAGATATTGATTAGTGGTTCTTGGTACTTGGGTAATTACTTATGATCCCTTTCGCTTTCTATGAATCGCTTGGGTTTTTTGTCGCACTTTGGTCGCCGATTCCAGTGAGCCTTGGAAATGGGTACATAGAGAGTGGAGGACCGAGCCGACTTTCAATCGCTTCTCACCACCTTCACTTCGGGGTCTTTCGATCTTGCGTGATCTGCTCGGTTTGATCTTTGAACTTTGTTATTCGACCAATGTGTTTGTGTTTTTGCCTTATTTCATATTATTTATTTTTCATTCGACTTTAGAATTATTGTGTAAACTTAAATCCCCGATACCATAGGTTCATTTTTTGTAATTCATTTACTTTTGAGTTGTGTAATTCTATGTATTCCGAATAGATACTCAACCCAATAAACGTGGTTTCTTTTCGGAAGGGCATACGAATTCCGGCTGAGGGATCCACTACTATGCAAAATAAATAAATAACATCCTTGCTAAATAAATAAATAAATAAATAACTACTATGCAAAACCAAACTTGGACCCTTGTTTCGAAACCTAAGAACTGTTCGTTTAGAGATTGCAAATGGTTGTTCAAGGTTAAAAATGAAGAAGATAGTGTCGATTTAAAGCCGTGTTAGTTGCAAAGGTTTTACTCAACGTGAAGGTATTGATTATACCGAAATTTTTGCTCCAAAGAGTTAAATTCACCACTGCTCGTATCATGTTAGCATTAGTTGCACATCATAATTGGGAAATAAAACAATTAGATGTTAAGACAGATTTTTGCATGGTGAATTGAAAGAAACCATATACATGAAACAACCCGAAGGTTTTATAGATCGTAACCATCCCGATCATGTGTGCCTACTTAAAAATCCTTATATGGTTTAAAGCAATCTCCTAGACAGTGGAACAACTAGTTTAATGACAGCATGCTTTCCTTGAAATTTTTTCGTATTGCATATGATCTATGCCTTTATTTCAAGAATGATTCTGAAGTTCCCACTTTCTTGCTTATTTATGTAGATGATATGATATTGATTAGTTCTTGCATTAAATCTATTGAGCATGTTCAAAGTTGCCTGGATAAACAATTTGACATGAAGTATTTAGGGATGCTAAAAGAATCTTAGGCATGAATATTGTTATGGATAGAGCTAATGGCACTTTATTTCTCAATCACCTTCATATATTGATAAAATTCTTGAGAAATTTTCATGATCGATGCAAAATTGCTAGTGTGCTCGATCCTCATTTCTTATTATCTAAAACTCACCGCCAAAATCAATCCAAATTAGTGAAATGAGATTTGTCCCTTATGTGAATGCTATTAGATCTCACATGTACCTTATGGCCGATTACTAGGCCCGACAATGCTCATGTCACAGTTGTTTGAGTAGGTATATGGTTAATCCTTGCAGACCTCACCGGGAGGCCCTTAAGTGGTTACTTCACTTGAAAAATTTGGTTTCATGGTCTTGTTTTCTCTAAATCAAGATGGGGTTAGTCTCAAGGGTTATGTTGACTCTAATTATGCTAATGACAGAGGTGAATGTAAATCCACAACTTCTTATGTGTTTACCTTGTGTGGTTCTTTCATTTCATGGAAATCTCAACTTCAGACATAGTTACCTTATCTACTACCAAGGTAATATATTGCCACCATCAAGCCTTTAAGGAGGCTATTTGGTTGAAAGGTTTACTACTTGAAATTGGTGTTCTTCGTGATAGTGTTGTGGTATTCTCTGATACTAATCTAGTATCTATTTGTGTAGAAATCATGTTTTCCATGATCATACTAAACACTTTGATGTCAGGTGTCATTTCATTTGCGATATCGTGAAAAAAGGCATAATTGATTTGAGGAAGATTCCATCTCAATCTAATCCTGTAGATATGGGCACTTAAGTGTCTACCAGTTGAGAAAATCAGATCCTACAAGTCGATACTAAAAATCGACTCCTAGATCAAGACCTTCCATTGTTCAGCTTCTCTTGCTATCTTTGTGATAGCTTTACTAGCCTTATTAGTGATCGATTTGCGCCTTTATATCCTGTACTAACTTTGTGTGATGTGCAGTGGTGTGATATTCGCGATGATGACCTCCTCTCGTAATAGTGTACCCGATGGCTCATTTGGTCCAGTGGAGAAATGTTGGTTTATGTTAGGCCCAAATGATTTGTTTATGATTTGGCCCAAATAATAATACATTTTTATTGAGCAAACGCATCCCTTAATACACCAAAAGACTGTGCCCGAATTCCTAATACTTCGTGATCAACTGACCGTCCCTTCTAGCGGTGGGATCTCACCTGTCCACTCGGTTATATTTAATCACGCCTGCCCTAACCCTAATCATTTTCCCTCTCGACCCTTTCTTCTCTCACCCGTCTCCTCCGCTGCTCTCTCTCTCTCTCTCTCTCTCTCTCTCTCTCTCTCTCTTCCGTGAACCCTATTTCCATTCCGATCTAGAAGGAACCACAACCCCTATCAACCCGATGATAAGGATGGCGCGGTTTCCTACCGATCATGATTCTTGTTAAGGTTTCGCCCTATATATTCGGAGCGAATCTTGAAAATAGAGAACCGAGAAATCGAGTGAGAATTTTATAGCAATAGCAAGTTTACTCTTTCCGAGTGGAAAGAAGTGCTTTTCTGTGTGAATCATTGCTTTCGCTATTTCAAGTGAGAGATTGATAGTGGTTCTTGGTACTGGGTAATTACTTGTTATCCCTTTCGCTTCTCCGTGAAACCGCTGGTTTTTGGTGTACTTTGGGCTGATCGCGATTTTAGTGAGCCTTGGACGTGGTACATAGAGAGTGGAGGACTGAGCCGACTTTCAATCGTTTCTCACCACCTTCACTTCTGGGGTCTTTCAGATCTTGTGTGATCTGCTCGGTTTGATCTTTGAACTTTGTTATTCGACCAGTGTGTTTGTGTTTTTGCCTCATTTCGTATTATTTATTTTTCATTCGACTTTAGAATTATTGTGTAAACTCACAATCCCCGAATTATTGGTTTATTTATAGGAGACATGCATCACTTGTATATTGGTCTAGTGGAGAACTGCAAAACGCATTTTCAACTCTTTTCAATAGTAAAATATATGAAATAATGAGGTCATCTCTATATACTTGGTTCTTCAGAGGAGATTGTGAGTATGAGTAGATTACCATATAAAATCATAAATTTGTAGATCGAAAGATTGACTGGACATTAAACTGCAAATTCTTAATCTAAAGTCCAAACCCACTCAAACAAGTCGGGAAAATCAATGTTTTTAATGTGCTTTACAATATTAAAACCTGAACATAAGATGGAATAGAGAACCATTAATTTTAAAGTCTAAAAACATTCGCTTTGTCCACCATTAACATTGATAACTACTTTCAAGTTTCATCATACTAGGATCAATAAAGTTTCCTATTTCTTATTATACAACTTAGCTTCGAAGATTAAACTTTCTGCCTTCGTTCTCCACTTTTCCCTTAATTCCTTAGCTACGTTCTACATGAAACTAATACACGTGTTTATTCTGCTAAATGTGTACAAAACAACAATAGTGAAACCTGCAGGTTTACGATAGAATCAACTAATTACACGTATACTATCATTGGCGGAATAAGAAGGCTAATCTCTTATTTTTCACCTTGCTCATATTATCAATGGTGGAATAGAAAGACTAATCTAGGCAAAAGTCATGGTTGAACATCCCAAAAAATTAGCAATAATTTGTATTAAACCCGACTGCTTAAATCCAGTTTCACCACTAATAAGAGTAGGTGACAATAGTAGTTGCGAGAAATCTAGATTCCGTGACTATCTTTCCAAAAAAGAAAATTTTAAAAGAAACAGTTTTAGCCATGACAGATTTGAACTTCTCTAAAGATTTGAGGACTATTAAATTATTATAGTCTCAACTTCTTCGACATTTGAGTTTCATCCCTCGTAGATTTTAAATTTCAATACATAAAACACGAGTGTGTTAAATTAACATATAACTTAATGCAATTTATGAGCATTTTAATGTTAAAATAATACGCTACTTGCATAGATTTTGATAATGTTGTTACACAAAATCTTTAAGTGGAGACATAAGTACATACTTTTGCACTAAAAATTCTTGTCGAGTACTACATAAGTGTTGAGTTTCGAGACATAAAAATAATGTGAAAGATATGCAACTACTTCCCCATTTTTATGGTTGGTGTCCATATATAATACGTAATCAAACTATATATACATGCATGTGACTTTTAACATGTGATTTTCGAGAGAACTATACATGCACACATAATCACTACACCATATATGGGTTTCAAGAACACCCGAAAAACCGTGTTCAAAAGTCCAAAAAGTGTTGTCAAGGCGTAAAAACAAGCTATGGCTACACTTTGACCAAATTCAAAGTGTTACAAAAACGGCCGCAATCATAGGGGTCTAAGGTAACACTTTTCTTATTTTTGGTAACATGTTAAAAAAGTGTAGCAATAGACCCCTATGCCAACACTTTTATTGTCTGTGGCTACACTAGATTTTGTGTTGCTGTAGACTTAAGGCCACACTTTTATATATTTAGTGACACAAAGATTTGTGTAGCCGTAGGCCTATGTTAACACTCATGAGGTCTAATGTAACATTAAATTGTGAAACACTTTGACATCTTTACCAACAACTTTAACACTATGGCTACACTTATATATAAACAGTTCTAACTTTTGCCAACACACTTTTAATCTTTGCCAACACAATTTTTATATTTTGCCAACAAAAAGAATTATAAATTATAGTTTATGGCTACATTTTTGCAGGTTTTTACCAACATTTTTCATGGTAAAAAGAAAAATGTTATATTAAAAAATAAATATTACCATAAAACAGTTAATACCATTAAAACACTGTCAACCATAACAACATCCAAAATACATGACTACTAATAATCAATCCACAATATCTAAGAACAAGTTACGATCGCAATCCATAAATATAACAAAACTACTTGAGTCACATAGCTAGCATAATATAAAATGATGAGATCAGTCAAGGAGTGATATTGTCACCGCCATAGGACTCCTCGACTGATTTATGAGAGTCATCAATCTTTAAGTTCAAATCTGGATTCTGCTCGGCCAACAATTTCATCATTTCTCGAACTTTTTGGTCAAGTTTTTCATCCATCTCTTATTGAAGTTGAGCTCTGATCTTAGCAGTTAGGTCCGCCACGCACTGATCATCAACTTGAACGGATGGTGATGCTGAAGACTTCGACTTTGGTTCCTTTTTGTGAATAAGTCTCCTAATTAGATAAGATGGCTTGTTCTTGCCATCATGAATCAATTTATTAGCAATTTCAACACCTTCGCCAAGAGCTTTCTTAACATCACCAGAATAAAAGTTTCAAGTATTTCCTCAAATAATTAATAAACATAAAATACAAACAATAACAATAATGGAAAAGTGATATCGGCCGCAGAGTTTCAACATATATAAAGGTCATTAGAGACACCAATTAAGGCAAGTGATATGATGAAAACAATGTATCAAATGTGAAAATGTTAATCGTAATGTTAATCAACTGTCAGAAACTCAACCACAAGGATTTGTCCAAGTGATAAGTAGACAAAATTTCTATTCTTTGAAACTAGCACTTTCAAAAATTATATTGTCTACTCTTTTTGTCAATTTATGTAGAATGTGTGCTTACAATAAGCTAGGTGGGATCCTCCCGCATTGCTTTCGCAGAGTATCGCCATAAACAAATTTTTCTTGTCATCAACCAAAGATAGCCTATGACCGCTATCGTAGTAGAATCAAAGTCTTGGTCATGTAGGTGTGCCATTAAACTGTCAAAGCAAACACAATCACCATTCATAAAATAAGTAGTAGTACGTATATGTGCCAATGAGAACAAAAATTAAAAATGAAGTATGATCAATAAATCATGCTAAAAAGACCACTGGGCAACATGAAGTTAGAATTTTCTAAAAATTCAAGAATAAGCACCAAGAAATTTAAAGTTTCCAAAATTATGTCAAATGAAGAACTCGTGGCTTGACAAAGATTGTAACTCCACGCTTTATATGGTTGAAGTCGTGCACCCACAAATTATCGTAGACTTATTCATTGCCTTTGCAAAGTGAGAAAACAAAACAAGTACCTTTTTCCTCATTCGTCTATCACAGATTTTAGTACTTTCTTCGAGTATTGTTCCTTGCCTCAATCTTCATCGGCATCAGATGTGCCTCTAAAAGCATCATATTAGTGCCGAATTTAGTACATACATACACATTCTCTCCTAAAATAAGAAAATAAAAATTTCACTTACAAGCGTTCATCAAAAGAAAGTTTGCAGGATAAAATATACGAATCCCGAATACATTGCAGAATTAAATTGTAGAGCCTAAAACATCCCAAGAGCTATAAACAAAGTTCTAACTGTATCATCAGAGACCACAATTTAACTCAAAGAAAACGCACGATAAATAATCTCTCAAAAGGAAAATGACACGGTCAAGAACATTAACACACGGGTAGGAGTAAATTTGGAGCTCATGATTAAGACCACGAATATTATCTTACGTATGGTATATAAATTTTCGTTGTAGACATCAAACATTTGAGATCATGGTGCATAATTAACGAAGATGTAATATGTTATGTGACATTCTTCTTACAGCATTTCATCGACATTTAACTAGTGACACTTAGTGCCTCTGATAAACACGCTAAAATAAGACTCAAGCCGTAGGAGTTTGTTTATTATGTGAAGTGAAATACCGAATAGCTAGTATAATAACGAATAAGAAGGAATAGCAAAATGGACTCAAATTCTCGAATTCTCCTCTGGGCTATTCAATCGCTCAAGTCTAGTTTGAAAATTTATAGGTGCGAGACAGCTTAAATCTTAAATTTGATGATGTTGACTTGTGTGGGCTACGAATCGATAAGTAAGACCAGCAAAATTTTACCTAAATACTTGGTCGGAAATCTAGCGCCTTTAAAGCCTCTACGAAAGCTGTCACCCACCACTGGTCGTGGCATGCTTGACGAACATCCTCGTTGTCTTCAGAGATGATGAAGGAAAACTCGATTATCGCTTCGAGAACGCTCCTCTTGAATGTAAAATGAATCCAAGAATTAAAAATTACCTTGGTACCCCGAGTACGAGTAACGAGTGTTTTCCGACATTCCCGTATTAAAACCGACGGCGCTAATATCATACCACCTTCTTCGCGAATGGACCAACCCTGCCAGAAATAAATAAAGATTCACAAACATTCTTCAAATAAAAATCAAAGTAAGAAAATAACAGGGACTCACGCTTTCTTCTTCCCTCCCTTCTTACTCTTCGATATCCTCTTATTCTTTCTATCTCGAATCGGGAAATCAAAAATATAAGTTCAGAGAAGAAAGAAGAAAAGGGGAAGATGTATTTCTGCTCTTCTAAACCCTTTTCTTAGAAAAAAAATAGATTCACATCGGTTACAAATAAGAACCGTTGTCAAGTTATAATATTCAATTCGGTTTTATATAAACCGATGTTATACTAAAAAAATCATTTAAATTCACATCGGTTCTTTTAGAAGTCGATGTTAAAGTAGTATATTCACATCGGTTTCTAAATAATCGATGTTAATCGAGTATAATTCACATCGGTTTTGTAAAAAACAATGTTAATTTGGTTTAAATTTTTCAATTATGCCACCGCGTCTTTTTTAACATCGGTTTTTACAAAATCGATGTTAAACGAGCGATGTTGAATGTCCTTTTTGTAGTAGTGATTCCATCCATTTTGAGAAGTAATGATCAAATCCTTATTTGAAGGAATGTTGAGATTTCAATTCCATTCCTTAGGTTGTAATATCCGGTATTTTTCTTTCCCTTGTATTTTCATTTTTGGTATATTTCTGGCCATAGTGACCTCGTGTATCTTTCAAGATGTCCTTCCGTCAATCGTTGAATTTTATTCTCGCTATTGTTCATTGTTTCAACTTTCCTCATATGAGTTCAACTTTGTTAGATCACCATTAATTTTTGGTGACTCCAAAAATTATAAATCTTTGCAATATTATAGAACATCGAGTTAGCTTTCCAATGGTTCAAACGGTGAGTCAATCGGAGTCCGGACGAGAGAGTTATGGTCGTTTCGCTTTTGGCGATCATCGCTGACGAACTCGGCCGTGTCGTCCGACACGGCCGTGCTCGCCTGAATCGCCAAAGTTTCGTCTCAGACTCGACCGTGTCGTCCGACACGGCCAGGCTGCACTCGTCCAGAATGCGTAACCGACCGCCGACACGCCCGACCGTGTTCCAGACACGGCCGAGCCATGCAAGCGCCGTATCGAGCAAGCCCCGACCGAGCGAGCACCGTATCGAGCGATCGCCAGACGAGCGAGCGCCAGACGAGCGATCGCTTATCGAGCGAGCGCCAGATCGAGCGAGCCGATCGACCAATGCCGATCGACCGATCAGTGTCCGTATCGAATCGAGCGTGTGCTATATCCATCGTGTTAGACCACTGCTTTGGCAGTTCACTTAACCATTTTAAACGCTGGAGTAAATCCTAACAAGGGTAGATGAGTCATTTATTGTCACTTTTTGGACATATTAGGATCACTGACTATATTACACGGATCGGGGAAGGTCTTCATTTTCCTTCCTCTCTTTTCCTCCCCTCGCTCGGGCGATTCAGAGCAACTATTGGGCGATTTTAACATTTTCGGACTTGAAGAAATCATCCACTTCGAGTTTTGTTGTAGATTATCGATTTCTTCAATCATTCATCCTAATCCAAGGTAATCTTCTAAGAACCCATTTTTGGGAGATTTGGGGGTTTTCGAATTATTGTTCGATTCCTTCCGTATTGTTGATTAATTCATGATGAATATGATTAATCTTGTTAGTATTCTTAGTTTTCCTACGAATTCATGGTATATTTTGTAGTTTTGCGTAATCGAGAGGGATTGGTTGTGATCCGCCCACGTTGATGTTTTTATACGAATATACATGAATCGTAGGCGGGTTTTCGGGTGTTTTCCAATTCCGTATCCATTTAGAATCGTTGTGATTTTGTCCTTCGCATCGTTAGGTTCGTGATTATCGGTTCTTAACGCTCGTCGGCATTTTCCTTCCGTCGTGCGTCGCCATTTATTCAAGGCAAGTATTCTTGGAAACCCTTATGCTTAACGTGAAATGGTAATGTATATTGTGTATGCTTTACTCACCTCGGGAGGGTCCGACGGGGCCTCGAGGGAATCTATGGCTTCGCCTCGATTCATGAGTTTGATTCGCTAGCCACTCGGGAGGGTCCTTAGAGGCCTCGAGTGGGATTCGTGGCTTCGTCCGGTCTAGGTGACGGTGGTGCTTGGTTTGTTTTATGAATGTGGCTCGGGAGGGTCCTTAGAGGCCTCGAGTGGGATTCGTGGCTTCGTCCGGCCCTAGGCAAATTAATTGTGACTGCTTGTTTCTAAAAGACATGTCTTGTTTTGGTTTTCAAATGATATTGGTGCATGTACTATGGAATGTGTAAGCGATTGGTTTGCCTTGATTACTTGTACTAGCGTAATTGCTAACCCCTGGGACCCGCTTTGGGGAAATTCTTGTTATGGATTTCAGTTATGATTATCCTGACGAGCGGCACTGACAAGACGAGGATGTTGGCTGTGGTCGCTGACATGTGCAAATGGGTCTTTCTATTTCTTTCGCCCATTTCGATTTGGTTGTTTTCTATATTTATAAATCGATAGATCGTATCGCGAGTACTTAGGCTTTTCAAATTCAACTCCGTGTTGTACTACTTTTAAATTGTTACATTGTTGGTTGATGATCATTTCACGGTTGCTCGGGCGTAACTTTTATGTCTTATAATTAAATGTGTGTCCTCGCTAACCGGGATGGTTAGTCGAGTGGAGTTTTCTCATTTGTAGCCTCGTGGGTCCGATGTGGGGGTCCACGGCGCCGTAATATACTCAATATCTCTGGTGTTACGTAAAATGGTATCGTAGATCTAGGTTTATGGATACCTAGGCTTGTTGGTTATTCGGGTCTAGTCGTATTTGTTTTGCACATTGTCACACCGCCAAGATCCCAAGATTTCCAAAGGCTCGTAAGTTTTCTTATTCGGCTCTTTTGTTTCTTGCATTGTATTTTCCCATTTGAATCGTAGTTGCTTTTCCTCCCTTACTCATCATCGATATACTTGCTATCTCTCAACTTCGATGGATGCCGAGGAAACCGTGGTCGTGGTCGTGGACGCGCCGAGGACGTGGGGCACGGCGGCCACGCCGCATTCTTCTAGAGCCAGCAGATCAGTGACCGTCACAGCCATGCTTCTTCTCAGAGCGCGCCGATCTTGGTATTGCGGCCATATGCAGAAATGGTTAACCAGATGGCGGCTATAGCTCAGTGGTCGTAACCCCGATCGTGCCCATGCTAATCGGGCGAACGGATCGCTGGCTTCAGGATGTCATCAAGATGCATCCTCCCGCTTTTGGGAGCTTGACCCGATCGGTGGGAAGGGTGGATCAAGGAGATATCCAAAGTATTCACTGCTACCAATCGCCCGAGGACCGTAAGGTCCCTATTGCTCAATACTTTCTCACGGAGATGCTACAGATTGGTGGGAGGCCGCTGGTCCCAAAGATCATGTTGCTTCGTGGGCCGAGTTTCAGGAGTTGATGGAGACCGAGTATTGTCCATGGCCGGTCGATGTGCTCGAGTGCATGCTTTCTTTGATGCTCAACCACGGATATCCCCGTATCCCAAGCTATTGCCGATTTTAATAAGGAGTCAAGTTATGTGAAGACCCAAGTTGTCGAAGAGAGCGACAAGATTTTTCATTTTTCCAGAGAATGAAACTGCCCATTCGGGACTATATGTCCTGGCTCATCCGTACTACCTTGAAGGATTATCGAGTCGAGCTCTTGCTTATGATATGTCGGTGACCGCTAGCGATTCGCCTGCGAGAGCAAGAAGCGAGTCGGTCGGAAATTTTTGGTCCTAAGAGTGGAGGCCAGTAATCTGAGGTCGCAAATATTTCTACGGGCGGTTCGCCTGCTTTTCGGGAGCTTGAGTGCCGCCGGGCCGTCCGGGACCCCAGATGCTTTAACCGTGGCAAGCTGTGCCACGTGAACCGGATTGTCTTCGCCCACCTTTGACTTGTCATACTTGTGGTCGGGCGGGCCACAAAGCTTCTTTTGCGAGAAGCTCGCATGGCCAGACCGCTCTTCTCACCCAAGACCTATGGAGCCGAGCGTGAACTGTGGCTCATTTGCTCGCCGCCCCCACCGAGTGCCGGCCGAGGTAGGGGTTGGGGTCAGCCCGCTAGGGGAGGAGCATCCAGGTCGGCTCGCCTACCCGCATATCTACGAGATGAGGAGGACCGATGATCCAGAAGCTATCGTGGCGACAGTGTACTGCTCATATCCATTCCCATCCCGTCAGTGTACTTTTGATTCGGTGCTACGCATTCATTCATTTCTCTAGAGTGTGTACGCTGCTTGAGTCTCGACCGCTTGTCACCTTGCGAGCCTTTCATCGTTAAACTTCCTAGCGGTGATAGAATTGTCGGTGATCGAGAAGTCCGGACTGCTCGTGATTATTTGTGAGAGGGCTTGGCTCTCTAATCTTATTGTTGTGAGTATCGAGGGCGAGGATTTAATTCTCGAATGATCGCTCGAACGGCATGGTGCAATCATGAACTACCGCACGAGAATCATCACTATGTTAGCCGAGGACGGCATCAACACTCTTTCGCAGGCGAAAGAGAAACCAGTTTGTTATTAACGCCTTGAAGGCGATGAAACTCCCGCGAAAAGGGTGTACTGTTATTGGTGCTACGCCTTGAAGGCGGAGAATGGTGGAGCCGAGCTTTCATCAATTCCAATGTTAGTGAGTTTCCGATGTATTTCCCGACGAGTTGCCGAGATTGCCACCGGATCATGAGGTTGAGTTTACTATAGAGTTAGAGCCGGTGCGGCTCCGATTTCAAGGCGCCGTATCGCATGGCACCTTCAGAGATGTCGAGTTGAAGAAACAGCTGAGTGAACTTCTTGAGTCGGGTATGTTCGACCGAGCGCCTCGCCTTGGGGCGCATCGGTCTTGTTTGTGCATAAGAAGGATGGTTCACTACGTTTGTGTATCGACTATCGTGAATCGAACAAGGTGACCATCAAGAACAAGTATCCTTTGCCGAGGATTGACGACTTGTTCGACCACTATGGAGCGGCGGTATTCTCAAAGATTTATTTGAGGCCGGGTACTATCACTCCGGTGAGGGAGTCCGACGTGCCGAAAACGGCTTTTCTGACGAGATAATGACATTATGAGTTTGTAGTTATACCTTTCGGGTTAACTAACGCTACGGCGGTGTTCATGCATGATGAACAAAGTCTTTATCGAGTATTTCGATAAGTGTGTCGTCGTCTTCATCGACGATATTCTTATTTATTCGAGGAACGAGGAAGAGCATGCCCATCATTTGCGGGTAGTGTTAGACATTTTGAGGACCGAGCAACTCTATGCGAAGTTCTCGAAATGTGAGTTCGCCAAGGAAGTGATGTTTTGGGTCACGTGATCTCACCGAGGAGTTCGAGTAGATCCGCGTAAAATTGAGGCAAGGCTGATTGGGCACGCCCACAAATGTGAAGGAGGTCCGTAGTTTCTTGGGTTTGGTGGCTACTACCGTAGGTTCGCCGAGGATTCTCAAAACTAGCTCGACCACTTACACAGCTTGCTCCGTAATCCGAGAAGTTCGTCTGACCGATGAGAGGCAATGAGTTTTGAGGAGTCAAGAAGCATTTGACTTCAGCCCGGTTTTGGCATTGCCATGTGGCAACGAGGGTTTCGCCGTTTAGCGATGCTTCGGTCGTGGTCTTGGGTGCGTATTGATGCAAAGACGGCAAGACCATTGCCTATGCGCCGAGACAGCTTGAGGCCGTATGAGCTTAACTACCCTACTCACGATTTGGAGTTAGCGGCGGTTGTCTTTGCACTCAAGATTTGGCGTCACTATCTTTTCGGCTCGCATGTCGATATTTACCGATCATAAAAGTCTCAAATACATATTTACTTAGCGAGAGTTGAATATGAGACAGAGGAGGTGGTTAGAGTTGATTAAGGATTATGACCTCAAATCCTTTATCATCCTAAGGCGAATGTCGTGGCCGACGCCTTGAGTCGAAACCGATTGCGCTGCGAACGCTTGAGGTCCTTACGCCTCGCCCCGAGCTTCGCGGGCTTTGATCGGGTTAGATGTTGAGGTTTTTTGCTCGATCTGTCGGCAACTTTGTGCCTTAGAAATTTCGTCGCCTTTGATCGATGAAATTAAATCAAGTAATTAGAGGATCCGATGATTACTCAAATCCGAGAGAACGCTCTTAAAGGAAAGTCTCCCGGGTTTGTGATTCACGAGGATGGTGTTTTGAGATTCCGCAGTCGGCTTTGTGTGCCGAACGATCCAGAGTTGCGATAGGGTATTTTGCGTGAGGCCCATTCCACACCATATTCCGTTCATCCTGGCTCTAGTAAGATGTACAAGGACCTGAGGAGGAACTTATGGTGGAATGATATGAAGGAGGAAGTCGCACGCTTGTGGCGAGATGTTTGACTTGCCACAGGTCAAAATCGAGCATCGCCACTGGGTTATTATTGCGCCACTTGCTCCTAATGGAAATGGGAAGATATATCGATGGATTTCATTACGAGTTTGCCGAGATCGAGATCGTGCATGAATATGGTTTGGGTGATTGTTGATCGCCTAACCAAGTCGGCACATTTTCTCGGGCATCAAGGACACTTGGGGCCCGGAGAAGTCAGCCCGTATATTTGTCGCACAGATTGTGAGACTTCACGGTACTCAAGTCTATCGCTTCGGATCGTGATGGCCGTTTCAGACGCACTTTGGCAAGCAAAGGCATAAGGCGTTGGGTACCCGCTTGCATTTGAGTACCTCTTTCCATCCTCACCAGATGGGACCAACGCACTATCCAGACGCTCGAGGATATGTTGCGGCGTGCGCTCTCGATTGGAGCAATGATCGAGGAGCATTTGCCATTGATCGAATTCACGTACAACAATAGTTGGCACGCGCCGATTCGGATGGCACCGTATGAGGCACTTTATGGGCGGCGATGTCTGGCCACCGATTTGTTGGAATGAGGCGTCCGATTTAGTCGACCGAGCCGGATGTCGCTTTTAGAGACGAGGCTAAGATAGAATTAATTCGAGAACGGATGTTGACGGCCCAGTCGACAAAAGTCATATGCCGATGTCCGTCGTAGACCTTTAGAATTTGAGGTGGGAGACCACGCTTTGTCAAGGTGTCGCCAACGAGAGGAGTTTTCCGCTTCGGGAAGAAGGGAAGTTGAGTCCGAGATTTATTGGGCCCTTCGAGATTCTCGAGCGAGTCGGTGGGTTAGCATACCGCTTGGCGTTACCTCCGCCTTGAGTCTTGTTCATAGCGTTTTCATGTTTCCCACCGAGGAAATATGTTCCGATCCTAGTCACGCCATCGATTATGGCGAGATTGATATTGTCAAGATATTACTTTCGAGGAGCGCCCTTTGAAGATTTTGGAGCATCGTGAGAAACGACTGAGGCATAAGACCATCACTTTGGTCAAAGTGCAGGTGTCGAGACAAGGTGTCGAGGAGGCAAATTGGGAAAACGAGGATGGCATGCGTGCTAAGTACCCTGGGTTGTTTGTTTCTTAAGTTTCGGACGAAACTTATTTTTAGAGGGGTAGAATGTAATATCCGGTATTTTTCTTTCCCTTGTATTTTCATTTTTGGTATATTTCTCTGTAATAGTGAACCTCGTGTATCTTTCAGTATGTCCTTCCTGTCAAATGTTGAATTTTATTCTCGCTATTGTTCATTGTTTCAACTTTCCTCATATGAGTTCAACTTTGTTAGATCACCATTAATTTTTGGTGACTCCAAAAATTATAAATCTTTGCAATATTATAGAACATCGAGTTAGCTTTCCAATGGTTCAAACGGTGAGTCAATCGGAGTCCTGACGAGAGAGTTATGGTCGCTTTCGCCAGATCATCGCCGATCGAACTCGGCCGTGTCGCCCGACACGGCCCGTGCCGTACTCGCCCGAATCGCCGAAAGTTTCGTCTCAGACCCGACCGTGCCGCCCGACACGCCCCGTGCCGCACTCGTCCGGTAATGCTGTAACCGATCGCTGACACGCCCGACCGTGTTCCAGACACGGCCGAGTCATGCAACAGCGCCGACGAGCAAGCCCTGCATCGAGCGAGCACCGACGAGCGATCGCCGACGAGCGAGCGCCGTACGAGCGATCGCTGTATCGAGTGAGCGCTGTATCGAGCGAGTGCTGATCGACCAATGTCAGACGACCGATTGTGTCCTGACGAATCGAAGCGCGTGTCAGATCCATCGTGTTAGACCAGTGTTTTGGCAGTTCACTTAACCATTTTAAACGCTGGAGTAAATCCTAACAAGGGTAGATGAGTCATTTATTGTCACTTTTGGACATATTAGGATCATTGACTATATTACACGGGATGTGGGGAAGGTCTTCATTTTCCTCTCCTCTCTTTTCCTCCCCTCGCTCGGGCGATTCAGAGCAACTATTGGGCGATTTTAACATTTTCGACTTGAAGAAATCATCCACTTCGAGTTTTGTTGTAGATTATCGATTTCTTCTTGAATCATTCATCCTAATCCAAGGTAATCTTCTAAGAACCCATTTTTGGGAGATTTGGGGGTTTTCAATTATTGTTCGATTCCTTCCGTATTGTTGATTAATTCATGATGAATATGATTAATCTTGTTAAGATTCTTAGTTTTCCTACGAATTCATGGTATATTTTGTAGTTTTGCGTAATCGAGAGGGATTGGTTGTGATCCGCCCTCGTTGATGTTTTTATACGAATATACATGAATCGTAGGCGGTTTTCGTGTTTTCCAATTCCGTATCCATTTAGAATTGGTTGTGATTTTGTCCTTCGCATCGTTAGGTTCGTGATTATCGGTTCTTAATGTTCGTCTGTATTTTCCTTCCGCTCGTGCGCCATTTATTCAAGGCAAGTATTCTTGGAAAGCCTTATGCTTAACGTGAAATGGTAATGTATATTGTGTATGCTTTACTCACCTCGGGAGGGTCCAACTGGCCTCGAGGGAATCTATGGCTTCACCGGATTCATGAGTTTGATTCGCTAGCCACCGGGAGGGTCCTTAGAGGCCTCGAGTGGGATTCGTGGCTTCGTCCCGGCCTAGGTGACGGTGGTGCTTGGTTTGTTTTATGAATGTGGCCACTGGGAGGGTCCTTAGAGGCCTCGAGTGGGATTCGTGGCTTCGTCCGGTCCTAGGCAAATTAATTGTGACTGCTTGTTTCCTAAAAGACATGTCTTGTTTTGGTTTTCAAATGATATTGGTGCATGTACTATGGAATGTGTAAGCGATTGGTTTGCCTTGATTACTTGTACTAGCGTAATTGCTAACCCCTCCGGGACCCGCTTTGGGGAAATTCTTGTTATGGATTTCGTGTTATGATTATCCTGACGAGCGCACTGGACAACGAGGATGTTGGCCAGGTCGCTGACATGTGCAATGGGTCTTTCTATTTCTTTCGCCCATTTCGATTTGGTTGTTTTCTATATTTATAAATCGATAGATCGTATCATGAGTACTTAGGCTTTTCAAATTCAACTCCGTGTTGTACTACTTTTAAATTGTTACATTGTTGGTTGATGATCATTTCACGGCTGCTCTGGGCGTAACTTTTATGTCTTATAATTAAATGTGTGTCCTCGCTAACCGGATGGTTAGTCGAGTGGAGTTTTCTCGCTTGTAGCCCGGTGGGTCCCATGTGGGGGTCCACGGCGCCGTAATATACTCGAATATCTCGGGTGTTACATAGGTAACCAAACATCACAATGGAATTCACTAATGGAATCGACCATTCCAATTACATCTAATCCGACGAACCAAACGCCCCTAGTGTTTTGTTTTTTAGTTTTTAAATAAAATAATAACCGAGCGTGCTATGGTTTCAGAGTGAATTATTTCGATAAAATAGTCGCCATTTGTTTGGGCAAAAATTAAAGATTGATTTTGACCCGCCAAAATATTAAGTGTAAGCCCGCTTATTTTTTTCTTTCTGTAACACTTTTTTAAAGATCAACAGAATAATAATTTGGTGTTACCATAGATACTATGGCAACACCTGTTACTATCAATCAGAACGCTAAAAAAGTGTTAGCGTAGATCAATTTCAAGGCATCTATACTAATACTTTTGCTTGTAACATCGAAATAAACGCTGCTAAAGGCTATTTGTGGCGTAGTGAATATATCCAACCGTGTGATTATGAGAAAGATTAATTAGGATATTTCAACATATTTTTATTGCAATAAAGAGGAATATTACATACTAATATTTTTGTGACTTATTTTGTGTGACAAAATATATTTATTGATGACTACTTATGTATACAGGAGTTTCACCTGTACTTGTTGAGAATTAATTAATAAATTGCTTACTCTAACAAAAGAAATAAGTTTAGTAGGATATAGAGGGAAGAAATTTGTTTTGCTAACAAACATAAGGGTATAGTAGGAATTTTGAAAGACACTAAATTTGGTGTCATGAGGACACCAAATGTACTTTTGACACCAAATTTGGTGTCACACTATTCATTTGGTGTCCTTATGACACTATTTTAGTGTTGAGTTGGAGTTGATTTAACACCCAAACCAACACTATTATAGTGTTTTGGTGTTGGGTTGGAGTTGCTCTTAGGTAGGTTATGACCGGATTTTTTTTGGATATTCAAATATTCGAATAAATTACTTGTCAAAAAAAATATTCGAATAAATTTACATTTCTAAATTCTAAATTGAATTAAGTATTGAATTAAGTTTAGTTGATTATCGAATTAATTAATTAAATAGAATCATAACAACACAAATCAGTGATTCAAGTGGTTGATATATTCAGGCCATATGGTAAATTGTTATACTATTTTTTTCACAGAATTAAGTGTTATAGCCTGCTTCTGACATATCAAAAATTCAGTGAAGTTACAAATTTTGAGATACATAATGTTAATCTCAAGTCAGACATAAATTACCCTCCACCTTTTTTTATCTTTTGCTTGACTTTTATGCACACATCTCAATGTCCTTTGACCGGATAGTTAAAATAATTATTTTTTAAATTTTCTTTTTTTGAATAAAAATATATAACTTAAATTAAAATTCACAAAAAGAATTTTTAAAAATAATTATTTTAACTACCCGGTCAAAAGACTTTGAGATGTGTGCAGAAAAGTCAAGCGACAGATAATAGAAAAAACAGAGGGAGTATGAAAAATGACTTTCTTCGAGATGCTTTGAACACTTAGAAAACTTGTTTTTGGAATATTTTGATAATATGTTGTTATGAATTTGAATAATATTAAGAAGACTCTTGTACTGAACTATGACAATGCTGGTCTTGAAAAATATTTCTTCTTATCCTTTGAAATTTTTAGTTTTACGTTTATCTCAATACATGCTGCCTTGAAAGCTTGTGAGTGTGGCCTCGATGGCGAACTATTACATTTTCACAAATGACTTGAGCATTTATCACATGAAATATCCCTAGAATAGAGAAGGTTTGGATTGAGCTCTCTAATGTACCTTTCTTTTATCACTCAGGGATTATGCCTCATCTCAAGTGCAATTAGTATTTCACAAAACGCAATTATCTCAATGTTAATAATAGGCCCCCTTCTGATAAGGCGCTTATTTGTGTAGAAATTAGTGAGATTTATAGCCTTTAGGTCAGGTGTTTGCTCTACCTGATCTTTCTGATCTTAACATGGTCATGGTTAATGTGGATATCGTTAATATATCCAAATAATTTTGTGATGCTTTTTCTTTGGAATATCTCATGGAACCTTGTGAGGATGTTCTTGAGTTGATTCCATACACCAACAATTCGACTGACATGAAAACAATTTGTTTGCAGGAAAAACATAATATATCTAGGATTCTAATGATGGTTTTTGAGTATCTATAATATACTCTATATAGGAATAACCTCCTTATCGTAATAAAAAATTATTGTCCCAACTTGGGCCAGTTATAATTAAGAATAATATCTACATTGTAATATTCTATACTTTTTAAGTCAATCCTTTATTCATTTTCCTCAATATAAGAATAAAAATGCTTATATATATATTTATTTATTTATTTATCCAATAATATATAATCTTGTTACATAAGCATTTAAGACGACTTATTTTTTTTTTTAAAGTTGTCTGTGACTTGATCATTTTGGTTAACACTGCATATTTTAAATTGTACGTCCAAAATAACTCATCAACACGATCACCTTCTTTTTGTGTCCAAAATAATTTCATTTGATCGAGTATTTTTTAAACTTCTTGACTTGAAATCGTTTCAATTTCTACACTATCACTATCACCTTGCGCTTCTTGCCCGATTCCTACAATGATATTATGTTACTTTGTTTTATAAGTTTATGATATATCTTTTAAATTCATGTATTAAGATATATAATAAATATTTTTTAATATATTTATGTGTCGGCTAATTCACCTACCACATTAAAATCAAGGACGGCTGGACGCCTATCCATTTTTGACCACCTTGACACCTATGTTACATAGAAGAGTTTCTTAAGCCTGGATATGGACCTCACTGGTGGCCTCTTCTCGAACACCGCATGGTCACCATGAGGGGGATAGGGGTATATATGCATACGGCCATTAGGTCAATCAATGCAAGCATGAAGCTTCACCGCTGCTCGATTCTAATACTAATAGCGAAAAGAAAATGTTGTGTAAGCAGACAGTCACATCATAAAACACTTACAGTTCCTTCCAGCAGTTTTAGCAGTGCCTGTTTGTAATACGCGAGATTTTTATTTTTCAGTTGCCCTGAATTATTTGTCGTTTTGTTCTGGTTATTTTGGTTCGTTATGATTATGTGGGGCACATTTTTCTATGATGTACTGTATGATGTGTTCTGTTGTAAAGTTCGTCGAGTGAGACTTGTGTCGCCGGCGTTTCTTTGATTAAATGTGTGCTTGGGATGTGGTATGTTACGTTTCGTTAATGGCTCGTTATTGTTTTGAATCATAGCAAGTGCATTTATGTGACCGAGTCGTCGTCGAGCGCCTAACCGGACTGTCGGAATGATTGAGTTTCGGTCGTGAGGCCTGGCCGAGTTACGGCCGTAAGGCACTGCCTGTTACGGCCGTAAAGCATAGTCGGTTATGGCTGCAAGGCATGGCCGAGTTACGGCCGTAATGCCTTGCCGGTTACGACCGTAAGAACCTTGGTGTTACGGCCGTAATGGCTTCGTGGTTATGGCCGTAACACACTTTCGTTTTTTGGGCAGTAGGCCTGGGGACCCGGTTACGGCCGTAGGGAGCTATCGAGTACGGCCGTAAGCACCGAGTTACGGCCGTAAGGCACTACCGGTTACGGCCGTAACGTGCGCGCCTATAAATAGCCTGGGCGACGGGTTTTTCCCATTTTCCTCCTTTCCCTTTCTCCTTCTCGCGGATGCCGGACGGGTGAGGCGGAAACGTTGATTCTTGGTCGATTCCACTCAATTATAAGACGTTTTAAAAGGCCTTTGTCGATCATAACAACATCCAATCCTTGTTCTTCGTCAGACGAGGTAATTTCTTCAAATCTCCTGTGGTCGACTTTCGGATTCCTTCTGATTCGTTGTTCATCCGATTTTGATGAATCGGTTGATGTTATTGAGCATTATTAATCGTGCTCTATGGGTTGTATATACGTATTTCGAGTTTGTTCAACTCGATTGGTGATTCGAGTGTTCTTGGGAGTTATCGAATATTGAATGTTCGATTAAATGTCCCAATGAGTTTCCCTTCGATAGTTTGGTGGGATTTCCGTTGTTTTTGGCCTTGATTCTCGTTGTGATTGTATTTTCATTATTTTTGCCGGAGGATTATAGGTGTTCGAGGGTTCTGGTCGAGCTTTCCCGTTGCTTCGTGTGCTTTAGACTTGAGGCGAGTACCTCGTCTATAATCTTTAAACTTTGATAATGTGACGTGTCCTGAAATTAACGTGGACTTATTAGTGATGGAACGCTTAATCGTAAATTACTTCTAAATGAATATGTGATTCTATGAAAGTAAACACGAACGTAACCCTGAGGTTCCCGAAGGATGACAACAATCATTTCATGTGTATTTTGCTTTAAACGAATGTTAGAAATGAGTAATTATCCGAGGAATTGTGGAATCGTGAAATATTTGTATTGTCCGCTTGTTAGCCTATTTCCTGAGTGATGGTGTGACGTGAATGTTGTACCTTTGTGGAGATGTATGATGTGTTAGCTCATGTTTTATGTGTTTGTGATTGTGGCGAATATTATACCCTTGTTGTTGTGTAATCGGTGAATTGAGATATTACCCGAGTAGGGACCCGTGAGGCCTCCGGCGGCGCATTTGCAGTAAGGCCGATGTTATGATTTGACCATAAGGTTATTGATAGACGAAAATGGTGTGCTAAAATCATTGTCAATTATAAGATTTTAATGAATTTTGTCTTGGCACACGGTTAATTTCTACCTATTTATATTTTTGATGCAATTAACTTCATTTGGCAATTTGTTGTTTAATTTAGGTGTTTGATGGAATTTTTAAGCTTAAGGAATAATTTGGGCCATCAAAAGGATCAAGCCAAGGTGATTTGGGCTTTAATGAAGAAACTACCGTGCGACACTGGGTGGCCCAGTGCCAGTTCGATGACCCAGTGTCGGCCCTGTTCCGAAAATAATCTTACTTGGGGCCTAAGAAACGACTCCAATCCGCCCCAATCAGTTCCATAAGGCATAAAATCGGCCCCTAGGCTGGGGAAAGGAATTTGAATAGATTTGGAAAGAAAGACTCCAAAAGAATTAAAACTCAAGAAGGATAAGAAGGAAGGAGACCCAATTAAAGAAGGAAACAAATAGATAAGGAACTATTATAAAAGGAGGGGGCTGAGATTATTATTCATCACCATTATTATTATCATCATATCGGCTGGAGCAGAAATAAAGGGACGACCGAACTACCATTCTCACCAGAGCAAGCCGAGCCGTTTCCGACGTGCGAGGAAGAAGACTACACCGTTTGAATTTCTTTCTTCTTATGTCTATTATTAATTTGATGTTTTCTAAAGCCAACATGTCCGGCTAAGTTTCTATTCTAGTTCTTAGTAAAGTTTGAAACCGTATATGAATTATTTTTGGTTTAATCCCGTAGCGTATTCTCAACTCGAAATCTCTTGAATTACTTTTGTGTTATTGAATTCACTACTAATGCCATATAATTTCTTGATTTGGTTTGGCCAACTAGATTAGGGGCTTTATGTCTTATGCTAGAAATTGAGTTGTAATCCGTAATTGTTGCAATTTTAATTTCACAAGTAGCAAATAATAAAATTTTCTCAATTGAGTAACACAAAATCGAGATCCCTTAAGTGGAGCTTATGAACTTAATATCTTGCCTATTTCATTATTTTGGTTTTTAATGCATCTAGCGAGCGAGATTTGAAGAGCTTGTTTTGACTCCACCGCATAGATATGTTTAATTAAAGAGCTTGTTTTAATTGAATAAACTTAAGAAATAATTGGGGTCAACAGAGCTTGTTGTTGGCTTCGGAATAGGAGTTAATAAGATTAGAGAAGAGATAAGCGCTGCATTAAAACTTGAATTAACTCGAAACGGTGGATAACGGAACTAAGAACTAAATTAATCGTTTAATTGATATTTTTGATTTTTATTTCCTTTGTTTATTTTAATTTAAATTATTTTACGCAAATTATTTTGTTAGTAAAGATCAGAAACTAAATCCCTCCCTCGTTTTTATTTTAATTGCTAAAAGTATTTAATCCTTATAAAGCATAATTGATTTATCATTCTCCGTGGGATCGACCCTTACTTACCGCTACTACTAGCTAGTAGAAGTAAGCCAAGGAAACATAAAAATAACCAATTTTGACGAGTCACGATAGCGCGGCCAAAATTTTGGCGCCGTTGCCGGGGAACGGTGTTAAATTAATTTTACTTATTTTGGGTTAAAAACTTTCTGCAATTAGACACTGGGTGACCCAGTGCCAGTTCTGAAAAATCCATAATAATTGTCAGTTGTGCACTAGTCCATTTTGTTTTAGTTTTGCATGAATACAAGGTCACGTGGAGATAAGAATTTGCAATATTTTCCAGAAAGCACCAAACGAGATCGAGTTTTCAGGCGAAGAATGAAAGAAAGCAGAGAAGCACTTAGGAACTTACCATTTTCTCTCGAAACATCACCCAATGAGCCTGAGGACGAAATTGGAATCATGACAAATAACTCAAAAGATGTCAAGCAATTAGCCAACCCGAGCTACCTCAACAACCGCTATGCATCACAATCCCGACTATTGACAACAAAGAACACCTTTGAATTGAAGTCAGGATTGATTCACTTGCTACCCGCATTTCATGGTCTATCAGGAGAGGATCTCAAGAAATTCCATGTCGTTTGTTCGAGCATGAAGCCAAATGGTGTCACCGAAGAACAAATCAAGCTTAGAGCCTTCCCATTTTCATTAAAAGATTCGGCTAAAGACTGGTTATTCTATTTGCCGTCGACCACGATCACAACATGGAACGATATGGAAATCTTATTTCTAAAAAAGTATTTTCTGGCCTCTCGAGCATCCAATCTAAGGAAAGAGATATGTGGTGCAAGGCAAATGACCGGCAAAACGTTGCATGAATATTGGGAACGATTCAAACAGTTGGTATCTCGATGCCCGCAACATCAAATTAGCGAGCAACTCCTGATTCAGTATTTTTACGAAGGACTTAATCCGATGGAGCAAAACACGATAGACGCAGCAAGTGGTGGAGCCCTAGTTGACAAAACTCCCACGGCTGCAAAAGCCCTTATATCTAACATGGCGGCTAATTCACAACAATTTGGTTGTCGCGATTCACCGATCAGGATGGTGAAGGAGGTGCATGACTCGTCCCTTGAGGATAAATTGAATGAGCTAAACACTTTTGTTAGAAAACTTGTTGTAGGTAATAGCACGCCAGTCATACCGTGTCGCCTTTTCAAAACCACGGAGCATATAATGGAGAATTAACGGATTTTGCTTGATGAAATCGAGGCGCACGCCAATGCAATTGGAACTAAAAATTCTTATGGGAGGAAGAACGATCCGTACTCAAACACATACAACCCAGGATGGAGGGATCACCCTAAATTTCGATGGAAAAGCCAGCAAGAGGCGCCTCCACAAAATAGGGAATAATTCTAGAAGAAGCCCGCCGAAAATCCAACACCATCTTTGGAGGAGATGATGAAGACTCTTGTGGCAAACACTATGCAATTCCAGCATGACACTAAATCGATTATCAAAATTCTCGAAAATCAAGTGAGTCAACTAGCCACCACTATGAGCCGCTTGGAGATCCAAAATAGTGGTAAATTGCTATCCCAACCTGAGCCGAACCCAAGGAATGTGAATGATGTAACTCTAAGGAGTAGGAAGCAGCTTAAGGAGCCTAAGCAGGTGGTGGAAGCTGAAAACGAGGAGGAAAAATCCACTGAATAGATTGACACTGGGATACCTGGTCAAGCAAGCACCAGGCAAGCAGTACCGGCAAAGAAGGTAAATCTGTCCTAAACTACTCCTTTTGGGACTACCGAGTTATCTTTTCCATCTAGGGTAAAAAAGACAACGGTCGTGAATAAAGAGAAGCAAAATCTAGACGTATTTCGTAAGGCTGAGATCAACATTCCCTTACTCGATGCAGTCCAACAAATTCCAAAATACGCAGAATTCGTTAAGGACTTATGTACCAACAAGCGGAGATTAAAAGGGAATGGGAAGGTAGTAATGGGAGAAAATGTGTCCACTGTATTCCAAAAGAAATTTCCACAAAAACGGAAAGATCCAGGTATGTTTGCTATTCCTTGCTGAATTGGAAGTATGGGTTTTCAACAAGCTATGCTAGATTTGGGAACATCAATAAATGTTATACCACACTTTGTTTACACTTCCTTAAATCTAGGACCTCTTAGGGAAACAAGAATAATTATCCAATTGGTGGATCATAGCCTTGTGTACCGCGAAAGGGTAATTGAGGACGTTCTTGTCCAAGTCAATAAGCTCGTATTTCCAGCCGACTTCTCTATTTTTGAGATGCAAAACGAGTCATCAAATTCAACACCTATTTTGTTAGGAAGGCCATTTCTAAATACTGCCAATACCAAAATAGATGTTCGTGAGGGATCCCTCATGATGGAATTTGATAACCAAATTATACGTTTTAATATGTATGATGCTATGAAATTTTTTCAGGAAGATTGCTCTCTGTTTGCATTAAGCGTGATTGACCCTCTTGTCGAGGAAGTATTTGATTTGAATTTCAGGGACGCACTCGAGGTAGCACTCACAAGGGATGTAGGAACCAACGATGAGGAAGCATTTGGAATCTCAAGAGAGTTGCTCGAAGTCGTAGCCGCCTTGCAAGGGGCGGGATCGATCAGAACAAAAAAAGAGGCAAATTTCATTCGACTTAATGAGGAACGCCGTAAGATCGAGCCTTTGGTTACGCATGCACCCGAGCTAGAGCTGACACCTTTGCCACAACACTTAAATATGCACATTTGGGAGCCGACGAAACCCTACCTGTCATTATCTCGGTCGAGCTGAATCCTAATCAAGAGAAAGCATTGCTAAAAGTTCTCAAGGAATATAATTGGGTGGACTATATCCGATATTAAGGGAATTAGTCCAGCCCTATGCATGCATCGAATCCTGCTAGCAGAGGACGCCAAGCCAACGCGAGAAGCACAACGGCGGTCGAATCCACCTATGATGGAGGTAGTGAAAAAGGATATTCTTAAGCTCCTCGACGTAGGGCTGATCTTTCCAATATCCGATAGCAAATAGGTAAGCCCAATGCAAGTCGTCCCGAATAAATCAGGAATTACCGTGGTCGAGAATCAAGAGGGCGAACTTGTTCCTAGCCGCATACAAACTGGATGGAGGGTTTGCATCTACTTCCGCAAGCTAAATGCAATGACCCAAAAAGATCATTTTCCCTTGCCATTTATAGATCAAATGATTGAAAGGCTTTCCGGACACGCGTACTATTGTTTCTTGGATGGGTTTTCGGGTTACTTTCAAATTACAATCGCACCTAAAGACCAATAAAAGACGACATTCACTTGCCCCTTCGGCACATTCGCTTATTTACGGATGCCCTTCAGACTATGAAACGTGCCCGCTACCTTCCAAAGGTGTATGGTAAGCATTTTTACTGAGTACGTAGGTAATATCATTAAAATATTCATGGATGATTTTAGTGTGTATGGGGATTCATTCGATATGTGCCTAGAAAATCTCACTCTTATTTTAAAACGTTGTGTAGAAACTAATCTCGTACTTAATTGGGAAAAATTCCATTTTATGGTTAAACAAGGAATAGTTTTAGGGCATGTGGTTTCGGAAAAAGGAATTGAAGTTGATAAAGCAAAAATTGATATTATTGCTGCTTTGCCTTACCCTGCCATGGTGCAGGAAGTACGTTCTTTTCTTGGCCATGCAGGATTTTATAGGAGATTCATCAAGGATTTTTCAAAGATAGCGGCGCCCTTATGCAATCTACTCCAGAAGGAAGTGGAATTTAATATGAACGACGAATGCAAGGCCGCATTTGACAAGCTAAAGTAATTGCTGATATCATCGCCCATAATTCAACCACCAAATTGGGAATTGCCATTCGAACTGACGTGCGATGCAAGCGATTATGCGGTAGGGGCTGTCTTGGGTCAAAGAGTGGGGAGAGCATCCCATGTAATATACTACGCCTCAAAAATGCTGGACCCGACACAAGCTAATTATTCCACAACTGAGAAGGAGTTTATGTCTGTGGTCTTTGCACTAGAAAAATTCCGTTCCTACCTACTCGGAACTAAGGTCATTATTTTCTCAGATCACATTGCCCTACGATATTTGTTAGCTAAGAAGGAAGCAAAGCCAAGACTTATTCGATGGATCTTACTTCTTCAAGAATTCAACGTGGAGATCAAGGACAAGAAAGGGTCCGAAAATTCCGTGGCCGATCATCTGATCCGGTTAGTCCTAGGAAATGATGGAAAACCTATGTGTGACAGTTTCCCCGACGAACAACTATTTTCCGCTTCTCGACACTGGGAGGACTGTTCGACACTAGGTGACCCAGTGTCAGATTCTGCAGCACCGTGGTACACCGATTTGGTGAATTTTCTCATGGCTAATATTTTTCCTACTGGTATGACACGGGTTAGGAGGGATAAACTCAAAAGTGATGCCAAATATTACGTATAGGATGATCCTTATCTATGGAAGCATTGTTCAAATCAAATGATTCGAAGATATGTACTGTAGGACCGAATTTTACTCGATTCTTGCTTTTTGTCACTCGTATGCATGCGGAGGACATTTCGGGTCAAAGAGAACAGCGCATAAGGTTTTGGAGAGTGGTTTCTACTGGCCTTCGCTATTTAGAGATGCTTATGATTTTTGCAAGGCATGTGATAATTGTCAAAGAACGGGTAATATCTCTCGACGAAATCAAATGCCCCCAAATCCTATCTTGGTATGTGAGATTTTCTACGTCTGGGGCATGGACTTCATGGGACCTTTTCCCTCCTTATATGGGAATCTCTATATCTTATTCTTCGTGGATACGTATCCAAATGGGTGGAGGCGACCGCCACACGGACCAATGATTCTAAGGTGGTGGCCAACTTTTTAAAATCCAATATTTCACTAGATTCGGAATTCCAAAGGCTATAATCAGCGATCGGGGAAAACATTTCAAAAATCGGATAGTTGAGGCACTCTTAAGGAAATATTGCATCTTGCACAAGGTGTCCACTTCTTATCACCCGCAATCAAATGAGCAAGCTGAAACATTCAACAAAGAGATAAAAGCAATCTTGGAGAAAACAGTTCAGCCGAATCGGAAGGATTGGAGCCTACGGCTCGGCGACGCATTCTGGGCATATAGGACGGCATATAAAACACCAATTGGCATGTCCCCGTATCGCTTGGTTTATGGCAAGACTTGCCATATTCCCGTCGAACTCGAACATCGCGCTTTTTGGGCAATAATGCAATATGAATTTTGATGAATCGGGCACCCACCGGAAGTTGCAATTGCAAGAACTGGAGGAGATACGAAATGATGCGTTCGAAAATGCGGCAATTTACAAAGAAAAGACAAAGGCATTCCATGATTCAAGAATAACAAGGAAGGACTTTGTCGTAGGCGAAAAAGTGTTACTCTATCACTCTCGACTCAAATTATTTCCGGGCAAGTTGCGATCCCGCTGGTTTGGTCCGTTCATAATTATCAATATTTTTCCTCATGGAGCGATTGAAGTTCAAAGTCTAAAGACACGAAAATTTTTCAAAGTTAACGACCATCTCCTAAAACCCTATCGCGAAGGACTCATGACGGCCAATATGGACAAATATAAACTTGAGGACCCATCTGAAATTTAAAACAGGGAGTTCGTCGAGCCAACGACATAAAAAAAGGGCGCTTGTTGGGAGACAACCCAATTTTTATTTTTCGCAATTTTTTTCGTCTTTTTAGTTACTTGCTTGCTAGGAGTCGGTTTTTTTCCAACAATCTTTTCTTATAAATTAGAATATTATCTTGCCCTTATTTTAATTTTCTTATTTCCCTAATTGCTTATTTCCTTTAAAGTTTTACTTCCTTTATGATTTTTTTTCTCTTCTTAGTTGTTTCCATTATTATTAATTGTTACCCTATTCTTAAATCCCATCCCTTTCTCTCCTTTTCTTTCTCTACCCTCACCCCGCTCGTCTCCACCCCAGAAATCTAACCCTTCTTTCTCTCTCTTTTTCTGCAGCCCAAACACCACCATCGCCGCTCGTCATGATAGAAAAAAGGGGAAGGAACATCCACCGGCCACTCAATCGAATCACTCGAAGCGGAGGATGGAGAAAAAATCCTAGGGCTCCGACCTACTATGACCTCACCGAGCCGGAGCAGCCCGAGGCGGGACCCAACATTGATTCGCGTAGCCCACCGTATGAGTCCCGCGGCCATGAGTGACTCATGGTCCCTAGATAGATAGGACACTCCTTAGGAAATGTCTGGAATGTTCGGTAGTCAAACTCTCATAAAATATTTTATAAAATGTATCGGAAAAGTTTCAAGATATATTTCTTTTGTATTTGTCTTAGTCAGGAGTTATTTTATAGACTTTGGGTTTGGGGCCCCCAAGCTAGATTTGTATTTTAACGGCGGTCCCCTCCACCACTGAAAAACGAAAGGGAGACCGAGCAGCATCTGGCGAACCACTCAACAAAAAGACGAGACGGCGTCCACCGGGTCAGCCCTCAAAAAGGGCGAAACAACTCCAGAAATCGCCGGGCCGCGGCTTAAGGGACGAACCAACACCGTCGCCATCTCCGCCTTCGTCAAACGCACCGCCTAGCGAAGAATTGGCCCCTGGGATCATCTATCAGCTACCACCGCCACCCCTTTTGTTACTCACATGGTACGAAGCGAAGCAATCGAGCCCCAAAGCATCCGATGGGACTGGTGCGGAACACTCACTGCCGACCGAACGTGAACCAGTAAACGAGCCGCAACCTACGACCGAGCAAGAAAATGAAACCGAGACCGAGCAGTAGCACGGCTTCACACAAGCCGAGAGCCCAGCCCCACCTCTAGTGAGAGAGAAACGCAAGAGTCTCCTCGGTCTGCCGAACCAATACAATGTCACCTTTGGATCCCTCAGACAGGTTACACGCTACCGCAAACTCACGGAACGAAAGGTAATCCCATTGGTCTTTCTTGATGAAATTATTTTGCGACAGTTGGGATTGTATGATGATTTATGACAATGCTGAATGTATTGGGGTGGGAGAGGTTGGCAACCGGTAATTGGGAAGTCTATGAGGATCCGACGTACGAATTTTTTAGCTCAATTTGGGAAGGGAATTTTGAAAAAAATGGAACTTTTTATTTTCGGTTAATCGATAGAGGTTATACATGGGGGGTCAAGCAGATCGGTCGAGCACTTGGGCTGACTGCCGACCCCGAGGATGAAGATGACATGCCACCCGAAAATGTGATTTGGCAAATGATTACGAATGATGCCGGTCCATTTGTCGTGGGAAAAACTAAGGCCACCGCCATTCGTTACTCGGTGATCCGTTACGTTCAACTCCTTGTGGCATATACGATCACCGGGAGATATTCAAATCGAAATGTGGTGCAGATTTTTGAGTTGCGGATGATATATGCGATGATTTTCAGAAAAGGGTGAAGTGTGTTAAGGATTTATTAATGCTGTTCATTAGGGAAGATGTCACGAAAAACCCAATCATAATGGGGGGTTTTGTCACGGCAATAGCTCAGCACGCCGGGACTGATTTCAGCGGTCGGTTCCCGGTCGGGACAGTGGAAAAATTGGACAAGACTCTCCTTACGAAAATGGGCGTTTTGGAAAAAAGTGGAAGAATTTTTAAGTGGCGAATTTCAGCAAATGAGACGATAGCTCTACCGAACACCGATTACACTTCGCCATGGGAGGAGAAAAATTTGAAGATGTTGTACAGGAGCTTCCCATCCATTCCTTCGGACAACTCGGGGGCAAGGGCATAGGCAGACTGTGCAAGCACAAGCCGAGCAGGAGATTCGGCTACGGAGGCCGAGCTGAGGCGCCGGATCGAGCAGCTTGAGGAGGGGCATCGCGCACTTCAAGCCAAGGTGGATCGTATGACCGAGCAGTTGGAAGCCCTTCTCCATCATTAGCCCGGTGATTCCTACTCTAGACTTTTTACTATATTTTATTTTTATTTTTCTTTTCCTTCTTTTCTTTAGAGTCATGTACTTAATTTTAAGTTTGGGGAAGTTGGATTTGGAATGATTAATTGAGTTATGAAACTGTGATGTAATATATTTAAAATTGTCCTTAGCTAAATTTGTGTGATTGAATCAAGTTCGTGTATTGGGGATTTAAGTATGGCCTGACATAAGGAATGGGCATGATTGACTAGTTTAATTTTAATTAGGGTAGTTCACTAGTCTTGATTTTGGATTTGGATAAAAGTGTGAGGGATTCATGGCACAAGCCCTTTTTATTCGTGAGTTTCGAGCCATAGAGCAAAATATATATACACACATATATAAATAATTATACATATACATGCTCACTATTTCTTCTTCTGGGGTCGGAACGTGTTGTGTTCATGCTAGAACTTAATCAATTATACATGTCAAGGCTATGTTAGTGTTATCATGCAGTAAGGTGATAAAGGCAATTAGGAATAACCCACCCGGCTTATATTTTCCCACCTCGACATAATCACCATTAGAAGCCCATTTGGACCTAAGCCTTATTCTTTGATTCAGCACATTTTATTAGCCATTATCTAACTTTTGGTGAAAATTCATCCGTTTGAATCCTTGGTCAAGATTAGGTTGTGAATTAGGTGTATAACAAGTCGAGGGAAGGACGAGGAATTATCAAAAAGTGGGTGGTGAAGTGAAAAGAAAAGGGAGCTGAAATTAAAATAAAGGCCGAAAAAAATTAGGGGGCGGCCGTAAAAATACCCCCCTCGAATGTTGTTAAAGCCAGTGACCTCAATTGATCTTTCGTGGCTATGCGATTACATGTGCCTAAAAGGGTACTTGTTACATGTTATTTTTATGCGCTTTATTGTCATTATTCTATCTTTATTTTGGTTTAATTCTGTGAAAATGAGCTCCTAATGCATGACATTTGCATATTTTGAAGGAAATTAGAGTCCTGAAGCTCGAACGTGGAAAAACGGGCCAAAAATGACATTTTTGGTCAAGGGCCGCGTCGCACCGAAGCTGGGCCGCGTCACAGACACAACACAGAGCAAACTGGTACAAACTGTAATGATTTTATGCCCAGGCCTGGGCAGCGGGACAACTAGGGCCGCGACACACTTAAGTCGAGCCGCGGCCCGCAGCGGCGGGATTCCTGTTTTGACCGCGCGATTCTGGCTGTTTTGGAGGCGGATTAGACCTAATCCTCGGACGCGTTTTGGAAGAAAAAAAGGTTATAAAAGCGCAGTAAAGGTCAGAAAAGAGGATCGAAATAAGAGGAGGAGAATACCTAGCAACAGAGAGCGAAGGCCAGAGAACGGAAGAAGACAAGTTCATCAATTGTGTTTGAATTTCTTCCTTATGTTTAATTCAAATATTTGTATACTATTTTCTAGCATGTCGGGATATACCCATTTATTCTAGGATTGAGATGAAACTGAGATTTTGATGGATTAATTCTTAATTTTACGTTATTGACATCTTTCCCTTTTCTATTGAGTTTTCCCCAATTATTCTTAATGCTTTCAATTGTGTGGCCTATGATTGAATTATTATAACTACGTAACTTGAATCGGAAGAGGAGAGTAAGTAGTGAAAATTGGGAGAACACCGTTTTGTCTTGTGAGATAGGAATATACTCATAAGAATTATGAAGCTCGTTTTGAAGATATTAGAATGTTTTGGCTAATGTGGAATTAACTCACCTAGGAATAGAGTGAATTATTCGCTTTGGAAAATTCTACTGACCTCGGGAGAGGCATTAGATTAACTTAGAATCTTCGCTTTCAATAAATTGGGAAATTAGATAAATTATATTAATCAAGATTGATTTGGATTAATCGAGGCGAATTCTCGATCCTAGATTCTTCTCCTATTTGATCTCCTTTTATTGCACTGTCGATTCTATTGTTTGTTTTTAGTTTATCGCAATTTAGTTATTAATAATTATTCAACCACAAAATTTCGGTTGTTCAAATAAAATTAGAAATAATAATAAATTGGTACTTAGTCCATCAGTCCTCGATGAAACGATACTTTACTTATCACTTTATTACTTGATTACGACAACGTACACTTGCGTTCACAGAAATACGTAACAAGTTTTTGGCGCCGTTGCCGGGGACTGATTGTTTTTACTAATATCAATTTCAGTATTTTTAGTCTTAATTTGAACATTATTTTATTTTTGTGTAAATTTGTTTTTATTTGTTTTCCTTTCAGGAGTTTGTTTAGTTTGGTAACGAAGGTTTATTTCCTTTGGATACCGAATTCGAACGCACTCTGCGGAAAAATAGGAAGGAAAGACGCGAGTTATTAATTACGGATATCATGAGAGGCAACAATGGAAAGCAGGGGATTGATAATCCAATTCAGCAAGTTCAACTAGCATTGGCTCTTCGTGATTATGCACTTCCACAAATCAATGCTAATTTTTCGGGGATTCGACGCCCGACCATTCAGGCAAATAATTTTGAAATCAAACCAGCTATCATTCAAATGGTGCAAGCAAGCCAATTTTGCGGGCTGGCGAACGATGACCCCAATGCGCATATTACTTCATTTCTCGAGATCTGTGACACATTCAAGAATAACGGTGTTACCGATGATGCCATTTGTCTACGGATTTTCCCATTCTCTCTTAGGGACAAGGCAAAGTTCTGGTTGAATTCACTCCCGCCTGGCTCTATCACAACTTGGGCGGAGTTAGCACAAGCTTTTCTAGGTAAGTTTTTTCAACCAGCTAAGACAGCACGACTCAGAAATGAAATAACCACTTTCGGACAATATGATATGGAGTCGCTACATGAGGCATGAGAACGATATAAAGATTTTCTAAGGAGATGCCCTCATCATGGCCTGCCGGATTGGCTGCAGATTCAAACATTTTATAACGGGTTGAGTGCTTCTACACGCAGTTTAGTGGATGCAGCAGCTGGGGGCGCGTTAATGGGAAAAACTATGGCCGAAGATTATTCATTATTAGAAGCTATGGCTGCAAATGCTTATCAGTGGCCTTCTGAGAATGTGAACTCGAAACGAGTCATGGATATTTCCGACAATGATCCAATATCTACGCTATCAGCTCAAGTTGCAGCTCTACCTCAACAACTCCAAGTTTTGTCACACACTCCTTCCACTGATGCCACGGAAACATGTAATTGGTGCAACGGATCTCATCCTAGTGCTGAATGTCAAGTCGTAAATCCTTTTGAGCAATCTCAGATGGAACAAGCTCAATTTGTGGGGAATGGAAATCGTCAGAATAACCCGTATTCTAACACTTACAACCAAGGGTGGCGAAATCATCCAAATCTTTCATGGAGGAGCGGGCAAGCTTTGAACAAACCTCCATAAGCTCAATTCACTCAGCCACAATAGCAGCCACCTCAACCTCCGAAGGTTTCTTTAGAAGATGCACTTGCTCAAATGGCGGATAACACGAGCCAATTCATGACCAGCACGGAAACTACTCTACAAAATCATTCTGCTTCTATTCGGAATTTAGAGGTCCAAATGGGGAAGATTGCAAATCTATTATCTTATCGACCTCAAGGTGTATTACCAAGTGCTACCGAGATGAATCCCAAGGAAAATATGCAAGCTATCGAGCTACGAAGTGGAAAGGAGCTACACGAGCAGCCCAAGAGTAGCAAAGAAAAGAGCAGCCCCGTTGAGAAAGTGAATGACGAAGAGCCCAAGTCAAAAGCAGTCTCGACCACTCATCCTGCACCACCAGTCCCGTTCCCACAACGTCTGCACAAGCAAAAGTTAGACAAGCAATTTTCCAAGTTTCTTGATGTTTTCAAGAAATTGCATATCAATATTCCATTTGACGACGCTTTGGAACAAATGCCGATCTATGTGAAATTTATGAAGGACATCTTATCTAATAAAAGGAAGCTAGAGGAATATGAAACAGTGGCATTGACTGAAGAGTGCAACGCTATTTTTTAGAATAAGCTCCCGCCGGGATCCGGGAAGTTTCACTATACCATGCACTATTGGAAACTCGTCATTTGATAGGGCTTTATGTGATCTCGGAGCCAGCATTAATTTTATGCCTCTTTCTATTTTCAAGAAACTAGGCATTGGGGAAGCAAAGCCTACTACAGTCTCTTTGCAACTAGCAGATAGATCCATCAAGTATCCGAGAGGGGTAATAGAAGACGTACTGGTCAAGGTCGATAAATTCATTTTTCCTGCTGATTTCATTGTGCTCGATATGGAAGAAGATCATGACATCCCAATTATATTTGGAAGACCATTCTTAGCGACCGGCCGAACTCTAATTGATGTGGAAAAGGGGAAGCTCACTTTACGAGTTCAAGAGGAGCAAGTCACTTTTAATATATTTCGATCTATGCAACATCCTAGTGATGTCGAAAATTGCTTTCAAATTGATATCATTGACTCATGTGTAAGAAGAGTTTTTCGGGAGAGCTATCCACCAGATCCACTGGAGTCTATTTTAGTCGGATCCTCTACCGAATTGAATTCAGAGCATGTAGCCTATTTACGACACATGGATGCGTCACCACCATTTTTCACTCGTAGACCATGTGAGGAGCTCGGAAGTTCACCGACGCGACCCGTCCCGTCAATTGAGAAGACCCCAAAGCTAGAACTTAAGTAGCTGCTTAATTATTTGAAATATTAATTTTTGGGGCCCGACGATTGCCTACCTGTCATTTTTTCTGCCACTTTGGTGGCTGATCAAGAGGAGAAGTTGTTGAGAGTATTGAGGGAGTACAAATCTTCCCTGGGGTGGTCTATTGCGGATATCAAAGGAATCAGCCTGTCCATTTGTATGCACAGGATTTTGATGGAGGACTACAAACCTTATGTGGAGCATCAACATCGGTTAAATCCAAATATGAAAGAGGTGGTAAAAGTCGAGGTTTTAAAACTCCTCGATGCAGGTATGATCTTTCCTATTTATGACAGTAAGTGGGTAAATCCTGTTCAAGTTGTGTCAAAGAAGGGTGGGATAACGGTTATTCAAAATGATAATAATGAATTAATTCCCACTAGAATTGTTACGGGATGGCTTGTGTGCATAGATTATAGAAAATTAAATAAAACCACTAGAAAAGACCACTTTCCTTTACCGTTTATTGATCAAATGTTGGATAGATTGGCCGGACACGATTTTTACTGTTTTCTTGATGGTTATTCTGTGTATAATCAGATTTATATAGCCCCAGAAGATCAAGAAAAGACATTATTTACATGTCCTTATGGCATTTTTGCTTATAGGCACATGCCTTTTGGTTTATGTAATGCGCCAGCCACTTTTCAAAGGTGTATGATGGCTATTTTTTCTGACATGGTAGAGCATTGTATTGAAATCTTTATGGATGATTTTTCTGTGTTCGGTGATTCGTTTGATTTATGTTTGCAGAATTTACAGAAGGTCCTGAAAAGATGCGAAGAAACAAATCTGGTGTTGAATTGGGAGAAGTGCCACTTTATGGTCCAGGATGGCATTGTGCTAGGCCATCACATTTTTGCCCATGGGATTGAATTCGACCGTGCAAAAATTGAAACGATTGAGAAGATGCCTCCGCCTACTTCCATAAAGGGGGTGAGGATTTTTTTGGGACACGCCGGGTTTTACCGCCATTTTATTAAAGATTTTTTGAAGATCACAAAACCTTTGTGTAATTTGCTCATGAAAGATGTCCCGTTCGATTTTAATGAGTTGTGTAAAGAAAGCTTCGATCTCCTAAAGAAGGCTCTAAGCACCGCTCCTGTTATAGTCGCCCCATACTGGAGCCTGCCGTTTGAATTGATGTGCGATGCTAGTGATTTTGCCATTGGGGCAGTTTTGGGACAGCGACGGGGAAAAGTGTTTCATGTCATATATTATGCAAGCCGAACCCTTGACGATGCCCAAAGAAATTACGCTAAAGATCTATTGGCCGTGATTTTTGCTTTTGATAAATTCCGAGCTTATTTGTTGGGGAAAAAAGTGGTCGTGTGGACTAACCATTCGGCTATCAAATACCTTTTGGAAAAGAAAGACGCTAAACCAAGGTTGATTAGGTGGGTGCTTCTCCTACAAGAATTCAATTTGTATATTCGAGACAAGAAAGGGACCGAAAATGTCATTGCAGATCACCTTTCACGCTTATAAAATCCCCTCGAGAAGGCGGAGATTCATCCACCAATTGTGGAAAATTTCCCCGATGAACAGCTCTACAAGATGGATTCACAGCAAGCACCTTGGTACGCTGATCTAGTGAACTATCTTGCAAGCAACATAATTCCTAATGATTTCTCTCGTCATCAAAAGAAGAAGCTGATTTCAGACGCAAAGTACTACTTATGGGACGACCCTTTTCTTTTTAAAAGATGTCCTCACCGAATCATTCGCAGATGTATCCCGGACGATAAAATTCACGGTGTGTTGAATCATTGCCATGCATCACCCTACGGAGGGCATTCTAGCGGCAATAGGACAGTGGCAAAGGTCTTGCAGTCGGGTTTCTACTGGCCATCATTATTCAAGGATGCTCATTCCTTTGTGTCCACGTGTGACCGGTGTCAACGGATGGGAAACATCTCCAAACGACATGAAATCCCGTTGAACACTATTCTTGAGGTTGAATTGTTCTACGTATGGGGCATCAACTTTATGGGTCCATTCCCTCCATCTAATAAGAACCTATATATTCTAGTAGCAGTGGACTACGTCTCGAAATGGGTCGAAGCGGTGGCACTTCCAACTAATGGATCCAACATCGTGATCAAGTTCATAAAAAATACATTTTCACGCGTTTTGGGACTCCATGTGCAATTATCAGTAATGATGGCTCACATTTTGACAACAAGTTCCTTGATGCGGTCTTGCGGTCTTAAAGAAATACGGAGTCACTCATCGTGTTGCTACAGCCTACCATCCCCAAATGAGTGGTCAAGTCGAAATATCCAATCGAGAGCTAAAGTGGATCTTAGAAAAAACAGTCAACTCATCTCGAAAAGATTGGTCCCTTAAACTCGATGATGCACTTTGGGCTTACCGTATAAGACACCTATTGGCATGTCACCGTATAGGTTAGTTTTTGGAAAGGGTTGTCATTTTCCGGTAGAGATGGAGCATCGTTCATATTGGGCAACAAAGAAACTCAATTTTGATCTTAAATCGGCCGGTGAAAAGCGCTGCTTGCAGTTGAATGAGTTGGAGGAGATACGTCATGATGCCTACGAGAATGTTAAACTTTATAAGGAGCGAACCAAAGAGTGGCATGATAAGCACATTATACATCGAGGATTTGTTCCGGGTCAAAAGGTTATATTATTCAATTCACGTTTGCGGTTGTTTTTTGGGAAATTACATTCACGATGGTCGGGACCGTTCACTGTAGTTCAAGTATTTCCACACGGAGTAGTGGAAGTAAAATGTGAGAAATCAAAAATTTAAAGTAAATGGGCAGCGGTTGAAAATCTACACGGGTAATCCAATGGACGCGCAGAAGTCAACAGTCGTCCTATCCACCGCGGAGTGAATTCTAGCAAAGTCCGACTGAAGACTATAAATTTAGCGCTTCTCGGGAGGCAACCCGAGTATTAGTAGTAGATTTTAGTTTTCGTTGTTTTCCCATTTTTAGGAGTCTATTTTTTTGGTATTTTTGCTTTACTGTGCTTCTCTCTCATGTTTTATGTGTTTTCGCTTGAAAAACCTTAGTAAGAACCTCTCCAGGGCCAATTTTCAGTTAAGGCCACGGCACACTAAGAGTGGGACGCGGCACGCAAAAGAGTCAAATTTTGGTGCAACCTCCTGTACTGAGGGCCGCAGCGCGCTAGTTCTGGGCCGCAGCACACTCGCCCAGGAGCCGCGGCACGCAATGAACAGGCCGTGGCACACCAATGCCCCAGAATCTCGCCCAGTTAGATGTACTATGTGCCGCAGCACGCAATTCTGCACCGCGGCACACTTACCCTGGAAGCCGCGGCACTGGTACTTTGAGCCGCGGCACGCTGCGAAGACACCCTGGACCCAAAACACCCTGTACTGCGGCCCGCGGCCCACTTGCTACGTGTCGCGGCCCCTGCTGATAGTTTTTAAATGGGCAGCGCATGGACTAGAGTCATTCGGCCATGATAAGGTAACACTACCCTTCTTTTTCCGCACGGCGCAGCCTTCCCTTCAATCAACTCTTCTCTTATCATCATTGTTGGATTCGGTCCAGCATCCTGCCTGCATGGGCTTAAAAAATGCGCGAGGCGCGGCTTGCGATTCGACCTGTGAGATCTGCACTAGAAAGTGGTTAAATGAATTGATTTGGACTACTCATACCAACAAGATGCATCTTCTTTTCTGGTATCCATCTCATAGAAACTCCAAAGTTAAGCGTGCTTGGCCTGGAATAGTTATGGGATGGGTGACCCCCTGAGAAGTCTCTCAGGTGCGCGTGAGTGAGGACAAAGCGCGCTAGAAAAGACTCGTGTTGGTACAGTGAGGACAGTCTTCATCATTCTGGGGACCAACAATCATCTTTGATCAAGCCCAGGTAATCATTAATCTTTCTGTTTATTTTCCGAAATTAATTCAAAAATTACGGAGTGGGTAGACTTGTTTCCATTGTTTGATGAATTCGTATTTTTTTCGATTTCTAGCAAGATTTCAATCGAATTATATTGAGATTATCGTTTTATCTGATTATGCTTCGTGTGTTGACATGAATTAACTTGAAAGTATTTGTTGTTGGTGATTGAACTCACAAATAACTCTTTTTTTTTTCTTGATTTGAGCTCATGCATACCATGTGTTCGATATAATGCCCCAATGAAACTCTTGAACTAAAAACCATCAATCTTTGGAAGCGAACATGATTTTCTGAATAGTATATCTCCCCTTGCCTTAATGCTTATTTTGAGTTAAATTTTCGCATCATGTCCCTCATACGAAAGTGAGAAGTTTTTAACGCTGCATTCGTTTGTCGCACTTGTTGGAATATTTATTCCACATTATTTAATTTATGTTTTGATGATTAAAGTTGCTAAACTACAAAACAACATCGAGGCGAAACAAAGCGGCGAAATGCAAAAATTACAATCTGGTGCATTAGCGCACGCTAAGGGACATATGTTAGCGCCGCTAACGAGGAGTCATTGCATTCGACCTAGTATCGAAGTAAGCTGCGGTGAAGTCGGCGGATGGATAGCGCACGCTACACTCTATTATTAGCGCACGCTACCCTCTATTATTAACGCACGCTATCGAGCCATGTTACTATTGTGGAAGATATTCAAACACGAATGGCGTATGCAGTGAAGTCATCATTAGCGCACGCTACAAAGGATGATTAGCGCACGCTAAGATGTTTGAATCTAGTCAATCGAGCGTTGGGAAAAGCGGTCAAAGTCGGCATATCAAGCGGTCACTTTGACAATCCATGCAGCGGATATATTGGATTAGCGCACGCTACAAAGGAAGTGGTAGCGCACGCTATTAGCAGCGATCTTAGCTACGGTGAAATATAAAGTGATTAACGCCGCTACATGAAAGCCTTTACGTGCGCTAGAGCAAAAATGTGCGATAGTGCGCTAAGAAGGAAGGCTAGCGCCGCTAGCTAGTCAGTAGCGACAACGACTAGTAAGGAGGAAGAAGGCTATAAATACCAAGGAGTTGGTATTATTCCATACAACAACATTGAGCAAAGCATACATCGTGTTATATCATTGTAAACATTATAGTTGTTGTTCTTGAGCTTAATTAAGAGTGATTGAGTGTTATACACAAGATCATACGGCGATAAAAAAGAAAGATACGATTTGATTCGGTGTTATTAGGATCAAGGATCCGGCATTGTTAGAATCACAATCGCTATCTTAGTGAGGTTTATCTAGTACCCATAGAAAGCTAGAGTGGTTGATTCCTTATCGATAGAAAAGGAAAAGCGGTTTTACTCGGACCGATAGAAGGCGAGCTTGTAGCAGTAATCCCTCGACCGATAGAAGAGAGGCGTAGAGGTTTTGATCTTAAGCCTAAGGAAAAAGATACATCGAGAGAGGGCGTAGGCTTCGTTAATAGCGAACCTCTATAAATCCTCGTGTCCTTTATTTTCCGCAATTTATTTTCGCTTCCGCATAAAGCGGCGCAAATATCCGATTTGGTACCCAACAATTGGTATCGGCGGTACTCAATCTGTGACTTAACATCAGGAGAAAAGATCAATGGTGTTTCAAATGGGTCCGTCGAAGGCCTTGCTCTCAACCGACCACCATTTTTGATGGCTCAAACTTCATGGCGTGGAAGAAGAAGATGTCTATATTCATCCGAGCATATGACATCGAGCTTTGGAAGGTGATTTGTCTTGGTCAGAAAATTGACAAATTCCAGCGATGCGCTCAAAACCTTGAAGAATATGGCGATTCCGATTGGAAAAGCGATCACTATAATTGTAAGGCAACTCAACTTCTCTATTGTGCCTTAAATCCGGAAGAACACAACCGGATATCATCGTGTGATAGTGCCAAAGAAATCTGGAAAATGCTTGAGGTAACACACGAAGTCGTCTCAAGTTAAAGAGCGAAGATAAACATGCTCCTTCACGATTATGAATTATTCCAAATGAAGGGCGATGAATCCATCTCGATTATGCTCGGCCGATTTTCGGTCATCACTAATGGATTAGCATGTTTTGGAAAACCACTTTGAGTAGTGAGAAAGTAAAGAAAATCCTCGATCACTACCTCGAGAATGGGGCCAGTGCAGTTACGGCAATAATGGAATCCAAAGATTTAAATACTCTCGATTTTAGTGCTCTCGTTGGTTCTCTTATCAACTACGAGATTGTTCTAAAATCTCGAAATGCCAAACCGAAACCGAAGGAGAGGTCGATAGCATTCAAGGCTAAAATGTCGAAGAAGAAAGAAGAAACCCGGTGGGCCGAAAGTAGCGAAGAAATGGCATATTATGCCAAAAATATTAATAAGTTCCAACACTTATTAAACCGGAGAAACAAGGACATTCAAGCGGGCGAACCTAAGAAATTCGACAACACTTGTCGATTATGTAGTAAACCGAGCCACTTTGCTAAGAAGCGTCGAGTAAAGCAAAAGGAGGTTCTAATCGCAACATGGGCGGCGAAGATCCCGATGAAGATTTTCTTGAACAAAATAATCTCGCTCATGGCGGAGTTCATTCGGCGATAGCGGCGTCGAAAGCCAAGTAAGTAATTCTTCTGACGAACTTTTGAAGCATTCGAATTATTACATACGGACTATCAAAATGCTTTAAATGAAATTAAATCCCTCAAGTCTAAATATAAAACTTTGGAAATTGAAAATTCCAAAATACTTGAAAAAGGAAATTTGTCGAAATTGATCATTGAAATGCCTTGAAAATGAAAATATTTTGAAAAATGATCTTTTAAAAGTTCAAGATGAACTAAAAATTTTGACAAAGAAATTCTCGTGCGGCAACGATAAATTTGAACAAATGTTATGTGTTCAAAAATATACTCTAAATAAAGAGGGTTAGGATTCAAATCACGTTCGAAAAGCGAATCCGTTAATTTCAATATACCCCATTGCGAAAAGTGTTTAAAAATCGGGCATCACATTTCAAATTGCAAAAGCCCAAAGCAGACGATAAAAATTAAAAGATTTGGGTTCTAAAGGAACAAGCGTTTCAAACATCGTCTATGTTTCAAAAGAAAAACCAACTATTGGTTGGATCCCCAAAAATAAATTTTGACAAATGATATTTTACAAAGGGGAGGAGGAAATAATATTTTCGGGGGAGTTTATACCCTTATTAATGCATAAATTGGTATCATGCATATTTATATTTCATTTGGTATCCTTTATATTTTTGTTATTTTTGATGAAAACAAAAAGGGGAGAAAGATATGAATTGAGATAAAAATGATAAAAATGAGAAGGAGATGAAGAGGAGATAAAAATGAGAAAAATCGAAGAAGTCGAAAAGAAAAGAAAAGCATACAAATAGGGGAGTTGGAAAAAATTGAAAAGCGAAAAGCAGCGGAGTTGAAAAATGAAGAAGTCGAAAAAAGAAAAAGAAAAGAAATGGAGAAACTAGCAAGCGATCAAAGCGAAAACTTTGATTCGTATAAATATCTGAATATTATTTTTCTGATTATCGATTCAAGGGTTGTTTGTAATCATCAAAAGGGGAGATTGTTGGAATATTTATTCCACACATTATTTAATTTATGTTTTGATGATTAAAGTTGCTAAACTACAAAACAACATCGGTAACAAAGCAGCGAAGCGGCGAAGACGCAAAATTGCAATCTGGTGCATTAGCGCACGCTAAGGGACATATGTTAGCGCACGCTAACGAGGAGTCATTGCATTCCGGCTAGTATCGAAGTAAGGCTGCGGTGAAGTCGGCGGATGGATAGCGCACGCTACACTCTATTATTAGCGCACGCTACCCTCTATTATGCGCACGCTATCGAGCCATATTCTTGTTGTGGAAGATATTCAAACACGAGAATGGCGTATGCAATGAAGTCATCATTAGCGCCGCTACAAAGGATGATTAGCGCCGCGCTAAGATGTTTGAATCTAGTCGATCGAGCGTTGGGAAGCGGTCGAAATCGGCATATCAAGCGGTCACTTTGACAATCCATGCAGCGGATATATTGGATTAGCGCACGCTACAAAGGAAGTGGTAGCGCCGCTAGCTGTTAGAGCGATAGCTCTTTGGTGAAATATAAAGTGATTAACGCACGCTACATGAAAGCCTTTACGTGCGCTAGAGCAAAAATGTGCGATAGCGCACGCTAGAAGGAAGGCTAGCGCACGCTAGCTAGTCAGCTGGCGACAACGGCTAGTAAGGAGGAAGAAGGCTATAAATACCAAGGAGTTGGTATTATTCCATACAACAACATTGAGCAAAGCATACATCGTGTTATATCATTGTAAACATTATAGTTGTTGTTCTTGAGCTTAATTAAGAGTGATTGAGTGTTATACACAAGATCATACACGGCGATAAAAGAAAAGATACGATTTGATTCGGTGTTATTAGGATCAAAGATCCGGCATTGTTAGAATCACAATCGCTATCTTAGTGAGGTTTATCTAGTACCCATAGAAAGCTAGAGTGGTTGATTCCTTATCGATAGAAAAGGAAAAGCGGTTTTACTCGGACCGATAGAAGGCGAGCTTGTAGCAGTAATCCCTCGACCGATAGAAGAGAGGCGTAGAGGTTTTGATCTTAAGCCTAAGGAAAAAGATACATCGAGAGAGGGCGTAGGCTTCGTTAATAGCGAACCTCTATAAATCCTCGTGTCCTTTATTTTCCGCAATTTATTTTCGCTTCCGCATAAAGCAGGCGCAAATATCCGATTTGGTACCCATGACACTTCATAAAGTTGTGGGTGGTTCTTTCATATACCATTTTGTAATCGATATCCTGCATTTATTTTCGGGAATTCGCAATGGCGAAAGAGAAAGTTGTGCTCTACTAGGACTCGATCATCCCCAGAAACCTCACAAAGCGGACGGATGGGCAATCCCAGCAATTCTCCGACCATGAGATCCAACGAATCTTTAATGAAAGAATTCATCCTCGGCCCATAATTCCTGAGAGGGGATTCACTCCCGCCCCCCAAGACAACGAACTATTAACCATGTTCACCAAGGGAGGTCATATGGGCCGGAGTGAATCCCGCCCCCCAAGACAGCACCATATCGTCTCCAGTGCTTTGCTACTCCATATCCAGGGAGGACATATGTTGGGGAGACCGGATATACGTACTGAGGTCATTGTCCGTGGCGAGACAGTGGACTTCTCGGCAGCAGTGATTCGGAGTTTATACAAGCTACCCGAGGTAGATGAATCGGCATTCATGCAGACAATGGGTAGCCTCACGATGGAGGCATTGTTGGAAACACTTACTCAGCCGGAGTCCATTTGGAAAACACGCGTCCCGGGGTCCACATATTTCTTCTTCAAGATGTAACACCCCAAACTAGGCGACTATTACAGTGTCGTGGACCCCCGACTGGGACCCACTAGGCGAATGAAAATTAATGACTTAAATAATATAATTTCAGTACCGAACCACATTATATCATCAATTACTCGGATGAGGAGTTTCAAGTACAACACACCCAAGATAATACAGAATACATGTATATTTTATATGAAGATAAAATATACAACACTGAATGAAAATGAGTATTCAAACGAAAATCTGCAGCGGAAATAAAATGAAGAAAACATGAATGACTAAAAAGGACTGGGCCCCCTACTAGTATCACTGGGACTCCTCGCCGTCAACGTTCTCTTCCCGTGCTTTAGCCTTGCCATGACCTGAAAACAACATCCCCCAACGGGGTCAGTTACACAGAACAACAATCCTCAAGAGTTGAATAAACACAAGTCATGATATATCGTAATTATGAAATTGAGCTGAAGAGGGGCATCATAGTACGTCAATAATGGTATGTGCAAGTGCACAAGACGAGTGTCCGGACACACCTGCCCTTGTACCTAATTAGTCTCACAGAGGTACATTACCGTGTGCACAGTCCATTATGTCGGTGAACCCGAACATATGACTATCATGTGCCCGACTAAAAATTCCACACATCCCCACCCGGCCACGCAATATGAACCCAGATGGCCACAAGAACAAAAGTGACCAAAGAACATTAATGAATAACAATCCGACAAGGGTCAAGAATGACTCATCGAGATGAGGTAATAATGAAATGAATGGTGGCTCATTGGAATGATTGGTACCGTCGTTCCTCGTGAATTGAATGATTAGTTTGATAATTACAAGTCTCAACATGATTACGACGCTATGAATGAATTATGATTATGAATGAACAACAACGAAAGGAATGAGTATCCTTTTAACCGAGTAAGAATTAACTTACTCAACACCGGTGAAGAATGTCCTTTCTCGAACAAACGTCCTAAAATGAGATGTTGGTCGCTCGAACAACCTTGAATTACACAATCACCCACAATCCATTCAGTATACGTAACAAGCACAATTATAACAAACTCAAAACGTCGATACGACAAATCCAAGTTCATTGGGGCATTATAACAAACACGTTGTAACAAATCTTCGATTGTTTACAACTAATCCTCAATTATATCGATACCCTTACAAGGAGTGATACAATCGACAAAAACATCTTCAATACAATCAATAATCGATATGAATATCGATTGAGATTTCAACAACCTCTAATCAAAGACCCCCAAATCCAAATCAATATTCAAAGTGTTCTTGAATAATCCTTCAATAATCCAATGAATATTCATACAAACTCATAATCATATGTATATCTCTTCATACAACATGATTATAACATCTAAAACATCATATCTCAAAGCAAAATCGAAATCCAAGATGTTGGAGAATTTACCTTTGAAGATCCAAACACTTTGATCCGATGAATTCGTGTTAAATCGACTATCCAAGCTTCCCAATCCAAGATATAAGCTAAGAACACTCCTACCCAAGTGATGTGATGAAGAAAATCTCTCCCAAGAACTTCTATCTCGGAACTCAAGTGAAGAAATGAGAAAAATGAGCTCAAAAACCCGTCGAGGTACTTAGGTACTGCCGACTGTTACAGTCGTAACTTGGCCTACTTACGGCCGTAACATCTCCAATTCAACGGCCTTACGGCCGTGACCAGCCACATCATACGGGCGTAACCCAGTTTCGTCGAAAGACTGCCGACAGACTTACGGCCGTAACCGCTCCGGACTTATGGGCGTAAATCGACACATACGGCCATACTCGGCAAAATCTTACGGGCGTATGAAGCCTTCATCGAAGACTGACCGGACACCCTGCTTTGTCTTATGGTCGTAACCGGCCAAGCCTTACGGCCGTACCTGCCTCAACTTACAGCCGTATGCCGCAACCCCTACGGCCGTATGTCCTCTTCGTCTGACATGTCCTGAAAACAACAAACGTATGTTACGGCCGTAATGCAAGCATCTTACGGCCGTAACTCGCTGCTGGACGCCAACGAAATGACAAAACCATCTACTCGACATACATCGCTGAATGATCCGACATACCATACTTGTATGAATATAATTAAGTCCAATAACATGCGATAGACGATACTTCCAACACAAGACTACCAATCACGATGATTATGACAATACTCTCGTCTTGATTCTCAAACGGAGATGAATGACGATCGGTAATTGATACACGGCCAAAAATACGCCAACGATGAATACAATGAATGAACGTGAATGATGACTGATTATTAATGAGTGAAATTTACTGAGTGACAAATTACTGAATGATAATGAATGAATTTACAACCGGGTATTACATACTCCCCCCTTAAAAAGAGTTTCGTCCTCGAAACTAAGGGTCAAACAACTCGGGATAACTCTTCTGCATACTAGCCTCGGTTTCCCAAGTAGCCTCTTCGACTCCGTGTCTAGACCACTGAATTTTAACCAAAGGAATCATCTTGTTCCTCAACTGTTTGATTCGCCGCTCTAAGATTTGTATAGGACGCTCCTCATACGAATGATCATCCCGATCTCGATTTCATCGAACTGAAGTATGTGACTCGGGTCGGCGACATACTTCCTCAGCTGAGAGACGTGATACACATTATGAATTCGGCTCAACACCGGAGGTAAAGCTAATCGATAAGCCAGACTGCCTACTCGATCCAAAATCTCAAACGGTCCAATGAATCTCGGACTCAACTTTCCCCGTTTCCCGAAACGGAAGATACCTCGACTCAGGGTTACCTTGACCAAAACGTGGTCACGCCTCGAACTCTAATGGTCGGCGGCGATTACCTGTATATGATTTACATCGACTACGGCGGTCGACAAATGACTCCTGATTAAAGCTACCTTCTCGCGGGTGGCTATAAGCATATCGGGCTCGGTGCGATTGATTCTGATAAGTCATCCCAACACAAGGGAGATCGACAACGACAACCGTATAAGGCCTCGTAAGGTGCCATCTTAATCGAAGCATGCCAACTATTATTGTACGTGAACTCGATCAATGGTAGTTGGGCTTCCCAATCATCTTTCCAATCGAGGACGCATGCCCTCAACATGTCCTCCAATGTCTGGATAGTTTGCTCTGATTGTCCGTTGGACTGAGGATGAAAAGTTGTGCTGAAATTAAGCTGAGTTCCCATGGCACGATGAACTGATTTCCAAAAATACAACATGAATCGCCCGTCACGATCAGAAACAATACTCTTAGGAGTACCGTGCAGTCTCACTATCTCTTTGATGAACAACTGGGCAAGTCTCCAGGGACCCCATGTATCCTTAATCTCAAGGAAATGAGCTGACTTAGTTAAGCGGTCCACAACTACCCAAATTGTATTCATGCCACGACGACTCGTCGGCAAACTCGTGATGAAGTCCATAGAAATATCTTCCCACTTCCACTCTGGAATAGGGAGCGGTTTTAGCATACCCGCCGGTCGCTGATGTTCTAGCTTGACTTGCTGACAGTTTAAACATCTTGAAACAAATCTGCGACTTCTCGCTTCACCAGTAATTCTGTTTCAAGTCCTTGTACATCTTGCTAGACCCCGGATGAATGGAATAAGGGGTAGCATGAGCTTCTCTCAAAATCGAGTTTTTGAACTCGTCATTCGCCGGTACGCATAACCGATTCTTAAATCGCAAAAGTCCATCCTCGTGGACCACAAATCCACGGGCTTTCTCCTGAGCCACATTCTCTCGGATGCGCAACAAAAACGGGTCTGAACCCTGATTCACTCTGATTGCCTCCTCAAGTGGCGATGAAATCTCTAACATGCAAAGCTTCCCTTGCACTCGCTGTAACGAGACCTCGATCTCGGGTCTAAGGAATTCCTGTTGAAGCTCCTTCTGAACTATTAAACGAGGAAGCATTTGCTCCTGAACGGACTTACGACTCAAGGCGTCGGCGACCACGTTCGCCTTGCCCGGGTGGTATAGGATCTCAATATCATAATCTTTGATTAGTTCCAACCACCGCCTCTGTCGCATATTTAACTCCTTCTGAGTAAATATATACTTCAAACTCTTATGGTCGGTGAAAATCTGACAGGTGACGCCATAAAGATAATGACGCCAAATCTTCAACGCGAATACCACGGCCACTATCTCTAGGTCGTGGGTCGGATAGTTGACCTCGTAAGGCCTCAGTTGCCGTGAAGCATAGGCAATAACCTTCTCATTCTGCATTAGTACACATTCGAGACCGTGTCCGGACGCATCACTATAAACCACGAATCCTTCCGTCCCTTGCGGTAAAGAAAGGACAGGTGCTGAAATTAACCGGCTCTTGAGTTTCTCAAAACTTCGCTAACACGCATCGGACCATGTGTATTTCTTGTCCTTCTGCAAAAGGTTCGTCATAGGTTGAGCGATTTTAGAAAATCCTTCCACAAACCGCCGATAATAGCCTGCTAATTCGAGAAAGCTTCGGATTTCCTTAACATTATTCGGAGGTTGCCAATCTCGGATAGCCTCCGTCTTCTGAGGGTCGACACGTACTTCGTCCGATGAAATCACATGTCCCAGAAACGTCACTTCGGACATCCAGAACTCACATTTGGAAAACTTCCCATAAAGTTGTTCTCGTCTCAACACTTCGAGAACCTAATGAAGGTGAAATTTGTGCTACTCCTGGTCACGAGAATAAATCAAAATGTCGTCAATGAAGACAACCACGAACTGATCCAAATAGTTGATGAAAACTCGATTCATTAGTTCCATGAATACCGCAGGTGTATTAGTTAACCCAAACAGCATTACCACAAACTCATAATGACCATAGCGTGTTCTAAACGCCGTTCTAGCGATATCCAACCCTCGAATTCGCAACTGATGATATCCAGATATTAAATCGATCTTGAAAAATACTGAAGCTCCCTGAAGTTGATCTAAGAGATCATCAATACGGGGTAGAGGATATTTATTCTTGATCGTCACCCTGTTCAACTCCCGATAATCGATACACAGACGAAATGAACCATCCTTCTTCTTGACAAATAACACTGGTGCTTCCCACGGGGACGCACTCGGTCGAATATAACCTTTCTCGGACAATTCCTCCAGTTGATTCTTCAACTCCTGCATTTCGGTCGGGGCCATCCGATATTGTGCCTTCGATATTGGAGACGTACCAGGCTCCAACTCAATCGTGAATTCCACAGCTCTCGGTGGAGACAAACTAGGTAACTCATCTGGAAATACATCGGCATATTCTCTCACTACAGGAATATCCGCCAGTAGCACTAATGATTTCTCGATCTTTGTCATATAGCACCAATGACCGACGCACCCCTGATTGAGTAATTTCACTACTTTCATCATATTAATAACTCTTCCGGAACAGTTGGGATTCCCTCCCTGAAATACACATCGTCTGAAATGATAGTGACCAAGCGTTTACAAACACTAAGGGTGGCATCATGACGATCTATCCAATCGATACCCAAAATAACGTCGTCTCTCGGTAAATCTACCACGATCAGGTTCGCCAACCAAACACGGCCCTGAAGCTGAATTGGATAATTCTTAACCTCACGATCTCCAATAATTCTTCTACCGTCAGGTAGACTAATGATATAAGGTTCATAATTAGAAGCACTACCCAGGTGAAGTCTACTCAAGCATCACTCGAAAATGAATGAATGCGATGCACCAGTATCAAAAAGGGTACATACAGGTTGATATAGAATTTCGAGTGTACCTGAGATCATTCGGGCCTCTGGATCGTCGGTCTTCTTCATCTCATAAATTCGGGGCTTGCCGACCCCCGAACCGGACGCTTCCTTCTCATAGATTTTGGCTCCATCTTTGTTTGCTCCTGTCATCTTAAACACGGCAGACTGAGTGGCCTGATTATGAACAACTGACTGCTTTAGGGCCTGATAGGACGCCGAGGAAGGTTTAGAGTCTCTTCGGCAAAAACGGGCCTTATGTCCAGCAATCCCACAGTTATGTGATAGTCTGCCTCGGACACTTGGTGCTGAAATGACCCTGTTCTTCACAGTTGAAACAGGTGATGGCCGAACTGGCCACTCAGGACTGAGATTTCGCGGGTCTAGGCGCCATAGGAGGTCGCTCAGAAAAAGTAGGGCCCGTACGAGGCTTCTTGAAAGTTGGCTGACTGCCTTCAGACTGATTACGATTCTTAGACTTCTTGCTAGCAGATGAAGGTTGTTGCTTAGCAATCTCCTTAGCAGTAAGCTCATAAGTAAGAGCTTTCTCGATGAATTCGGCCAGAGTGGTGCAATTGTGATTAACCAACTGCATCCGCATACGAGGTTTCAGCCTCTTGCTGAAATACTTGATCTTGTCCGCCTCGGAGTGAATAATAGATGAGCCGAAAGGAAGAAGTTCCTGAAATTTCTCGGCGATGGTGAGAACATCATCGTCCGCTGAGAGGTCGGGAGTGAGTAATTCTGATAACTTGGTCTCTCTGAATGGGGCCGGATAATACCTCTCCATAATGAGAGTCTTCAATTGATCCCAAGTACAAGATCCGTCGGTGGGCTTCAACGATAACCACCAAGAGTGAGCGCTCTTACCCAGATAGTAAGCCGTGACTGAAACTTTGTGCCCTTCAGGACACTCCACCATAGCAAACAACTTCTCGAAATGCTCAAGCCAGTGAACTATATCCGCCGGCTCAGATGAGCACTCAAAAGTAGGTGGTCTTTGGCGAGAGATGTCGCTAATAATACTGCTCACACTCCTCTCTTGCCCCTGAGGTGGCGGTGGAGGAGCCTGTTGATTCTGCGCGGTTGAGTTCTGCATCGTCTCCATGAGCCATGCCATCTGAGTCATCTGGGCCATCATGCCCTGCATAAACGCGAATGGGTCAACCCGAACACCTTTTGAGTGAGCTGTGTCCCGGGTGCGACTCCCTGACAGTGAATGATCATTTTTGGGTGAGTGAGTGGCAGCATCGCTGCTCGATGAATTTGCATTATTCCTCGCATTCGCGCGTATATTCACACAAGCTCTCGGGTTTCAGCCCGCACCGAGGCCTCTTCCCCCGCGTCCTCTTCCAGCTCTCTCCATACTGAAGTAGGAAAGTCACATGATAGTTATAGATCTCGCATGAATACCGCATTATGATTACGTCATGAAATGATAATAATGAGCGTACGCGCTCTAATACAACGATTACATGAATGATCAACTGAGGTGACATGATTATCTGATGAAATTCTTGAAATGATTATCTTGAACAAGTTAACAAGATTAATGATACGATCCTTAAGATCAATAAGCGAGCAATGAAATGGCCGAGTGATTAATCAGTTAACATGATCGACATGATCAAACATGAAAATGATGATTGATGATTGTTGATTGTTGAATGATGAATGAGTGATTATTATTGCCAGAAATTATACCATGGCGTCGAAATCTTCTTGTTCTTTGAGTGCGAGGGCTCGACTCTTGCCTGAGTCACACGTGGCGAAAGTCAATGATACTAGTCGATGAGCGATGATTTCAAATGAGACATGACTTGGAAGTTAGTATTCAAAACCACACTCCGATACCAACTCTGCAACACCCCAAACTAGGCGACTATTACGGTGTTGTGAACCCCAGGCCCAGGACCCACTAGGCGAATGAAAATTAATGACTTAAATAATATAATTGCGATGCCGAACCACATTATATCATCAATTACTCCGATGAGGAGTTTCAAGTACAACACACCCAAGATAATACTGAATACATGTATATTTTATATGAAGATAAAATATCTGACAACGAATGAAAATGAGTATCAAGCAATCTGCGGCGGAAATAAAATGAAGAAAATATGAATGACTAAAAAGGTGAGGGCCCCTACTAGTATCACTGGGACTCCTTGCCGTCAACGTTCTCTTCCGTGCTTTAGCCTTGCCATGACACAGCAGCATCCCCCAGCGAAATCGATTACTGAGAACAACAATCCTCAAGAGTTGAATAAACACAAGTCATGATATATCGTAATTATGAAATTGAGCTAAAGAGGGGCATCATAGTACGTCCATAATGGCATGTGCAAGTGCACAAGACGAGTGTCCGGACACACCCACCCTTGTACCTAATTAGTCTCATGGAGGTACGTTACCGTGTGCACAGTCCATTGTGTCGGTGAACCCGAACACATGACTATCATGTGCTCGACTAAAAATTTCCACACATCCCCACCCGGCCACGCAATATGAACCCAGATGGCCACAAAAACAAAAGTGACCAAAGAACATTATTGAATAACAAACCGACAAGGGTCAAGAATGACTCACCGAGATGAGATAATAATGAAATGAATGGTGGCTCATTGGAATGATTGGAACCGTCGTTCCTCGTGAATTGAATGATTAGTTTGATAATTACAAGTCTCAACATGATTACGACCCTATGAATGAATTATGATTATGAATGCACAACAACGAAATGAATGAGTATCCTTTTAACCGAGTAAGAATTAACTTACTCAACACCGGTGAAGAATGTCCTTCCTCGAACAAACGTCCTAAAATGAGATGTCGGTCGCTCGAACAACCTTGAATAACACAATCACCCACAATCTGTTCAGTATACATAACAAGCACGATTATACCAAACTCAAAACGCCGATATGACAAATCCAAGTTCATTGGGGCATTATAACAAACACGTTGTAACAAATCTTCGATTGTTTACAACCAATCCTCAATTATATCGATACCAAACTTCCAAGGAGTGTTACAATCCAACAAAAACATCTTCAATACAATCAATAATCTAATATGAATATCGATTGAGATTTCAACAACCTCTAATCAAAAACCCCAAATCGAATCAATATTCAAAGTTTTCTTTAATAATCCTTCTTTAATCCTATTAATATTCATACAAACTCATAATCATATATATATCTCTTCATACAACATGATTATAACATCCAAAACATCATAACTCAACACAAAATCGAAATCCAAGATGTTGGAGAATTTACCTTTGAAGATCTAAACACTTTGATCCGGTAAATTCGTGTTAAATCGACTATCCAAGCTTCCCAATCCAAGATATATTCTAAGAACACTCCTACCCAAGTGATGTGATGAAGAAAATCTCTCCCAAGAACTTCTCTCTCGGAACTCAAGTGAAGAACTGAGAAAATTGAGCTCAAAAACACGTCCAGGTACTTAAGTACCGCCGACTGTTACGGCCGTAACTCGACCTACATACGGCCATAACTCGGCCTACATACGGCAATAACATCTCCAAGTCAACGGCCTTACAGCCGTGACCAGCCACATCGTACGGGCGTAACCCGGTTTCATCGAAAGTCTGCCGACAGACTTACGGCCGTAACCGCTCCTGCCTTGCGGGCGTAACTCGACACACACGGCCGTACTCGGCAAAATCTTACGGGCGTATGAAGCCTTCGTCGAAAACTGACCGGACACCCTGCTTGGTCCTATGGCCATAACCGGCCAAGCCTTACGGCCGTACCTGCCTCAACTTACGGCCGTATGCCGCAACCCCTATGGCTGTATGTCCTCTTCGTTCGACATGTCCTGAAAACAACGAACATGTTACGGCCGTAATGCAAGCATGTTACGGCCGTAACTATTGCTTTGGATGCCAACGAAACGACAAATCCATCTACTCGACACACATCGCTGAATGATCCGAGATACCATACTTGTATGAATATAATTAAGTCCAATAACATGCGATAGATGATACTTCCAATACAAGACTACCAATCACGATGATTATGATAATACTCTCATCTCGATTCTCAAACGGAGATGAATGATGATCGGTAATTGATACATGGCTAAAAATACGCCAATGATTAATACATTGAATGAACGTGAACAATGAGTGAAATTTACTGAGTGACAAATTACTGAATGATAATGAATGAATTTACAATCGGGTATTACACAAGAGCTCCCGTCTCAATTGGCTCGGGCGAGTTTGGCTATATTTTCTCTGCTTGCGAGTCGACCCTACTTCGCAGATCCGCTCTGTCTTGCTTTCTCGCGCCCGACTGCTATATGCCATCACGGCCAGACTTCGATTTGATGTGGCCCCACATCTCACCCGGTCTATTCTCCAGTGCATCCAGAGGGGCCAAGACGGGACTAAAACATCCCTCTCTGATTTGCGCCTTATGCCGCCAGTCGGGTGTGACCTGGTCGGATGACGAGCCTACTATAGCACCCCAGGGTCCGATCGACCATCGTATTATCTCTCATTTCGACCATTGGGGTGGCGCGCGGGCACACCCGCGAGGACGAGGATTTATTTTAGATGAGCCACATGAGCACTCCTCAGAGCACCTTCTTCTAACTCGCGACCCGATGGCAGATACAGAGGATCAGACCGAGTCTACTCCACCTCCAGCAAGAGATCACCTTTTACAGGCGATGTTTGACGGCTTGTGGGAGGAGATGCGAGCAGAGCGAGACAGCGATCGCAGTCGTTCTCCAAGAGATGTACGAGCAGGTCCGCCAGGCCAATCGGCATGCGGAGAGGCGCTTAGCTGCGAGGGACGCTTACCATCGGGATTACTTAGCTGTGTGGACGGGCCTTATCCTTCACCCGGACGGACCATTCTGTATACCCGTACTTTTTATTGACTGTTTGACCTTGCCGTTCTTCTTATTTTGTTGCTCTGTAAACTCTTGGTGATGTTGTTGATATTGTTATAGAGTTTCGTATATTGTTTGGATCACGATCGTGTTGTTTAGACCTTGCGGAAGTGTTCTGGGTAAGAGAAATAGCGTACGCTAGGCCTAGGCTAACCTACGCTAATTCTGTTTGAGTAGCGCACGCTATCTTTGAGCCGTAGCATGCGCTAAGGGACCAGTCAGGTCAGAACTAGTAACTCAGACTGCTCTCTGGACTGGCAGTTAACGCGCACTAGGAGTTTGTTAGCGCACGCTATTCGTGGTTAGTAGCGCACGCTAACATCCGTCCGTAGCGAACGCTAATGGGCTGGTTGGCAGAGGCAATGAGGTTGTCAGGTTTTCTGGACTATCAGGTAACGTACGCTAGGCTTCGGCTAGCACATGCTACAAGAGTTGCATAGCGCACGCTAAGCCATAGCGGTAGCGCATGCTAAGACTTGAGCAGGGCAGAGGACAGTAGGTTCTGGACTCCAGTTACTGGACACCACTTTTTGGCTAGCGCATGCTAAAGAAAGGCGATTAGTGCACGCTAACGGGGCCGGTAGAAGCCACTGGACTACCCGGTGACCTCACTAGCGCACGCTAATAAAGGAGGCGTAGCGTGCGCTAGACTGGGCGGGTATATATTGGACAGTTGACTTCCATTTCGTCATTTTTCATCCTTTTCACTTATTTTCGATGGGAGAAGCTCGGGAGAGGTGATTTTGGGTGATTGGAAGTGATTCTTCTTCAAAAAACAACATATTTGGCTGGAGAACAAGGATTTCACAACATCTAATCCATCCTAACCTCCAAATCAATGTAAAAATCCTTAGAACCCTGTTTTTTGGGGATTTTGGGGTTTTTCCTAGATTCGTCCGACTTATCCATTTTGAAGCTTGAGAACTGTGAGATTATGATGTATCTATTCCATATACATGCTTTTCCTACAATTTTACGGATTGGATTGTGCTGTTTTCGGACTTGTGAGAGTTTGGGCGATTTTCCAACCTCTAGTTGTTTATCCGTGTATTTTCGTGAATCGTATACGGGTTTCGGGAGTTTCTTCGTGTAATTTGAGTATGGATTATTGATTATCATGTTCCTTGAAAATCATTTATGTGCCGGAAGCGCGTTCTCGGACCTACCAAACTCATACCTTTTTTCCGTTCAATTTCTCGATGTCTCAAAGGCAAGTATATATTTATGATTGTACGCTATCGACTTTGAAAGTAAGATATATGAATGGCATGATTATTTGTATCCACTCTGGGGTGGGACGATGGGTCCCCTCAGGGTTTCGTAGCCTTTGGTGCGATTCCACGGATAATTTGGGTTAACCACTCTGGGGCTGGCCGACGGGTCCCCTGAGGGTTCCGTAGCCTCTGGTGCGGTTCCACGGTTGATCATGTATGTATTGATGTGATGCTATGAGATTTAGTTATTCCGGAATACTAGTCTTGAATTGATGAATTGACGGTTACTTTTACTTTATTGTCGAGGAGTATTTTATTTCATACTTGATATACTTGCACTAGCTATTCGACGGCTATCCCCTTTATGGGGGAAATACTTTTTATGCATTTCAAGTTCCAGGAGAGCAGACAGGCAGGTATCGGTCCGGCATGAAGATGATGGGCAAGTGTGATACTGTTTCTTTCCTTCGGTTATGTTTTGTGTTTCTCCATTCAGTGTTGTTGTACTGGAATGGTTATTGAATACTCGAGTATTGTTTTCCATTTTCCTTGATGTTCCGGCCTGTGTTTGCCGAGGTATTGATTTGTGTTGTGATGTCTTTGGATACATTGGATATGTTTTGAATACCCTTTGTATTGTTCTTCATTCCATTGTATGTATACCTTCTCAGTCAAAATTTATAGTTCCGCATATGTTTAGCCTTGTGGGTCCCACGACAGGGCTCACGGCACTGTAATATTCCCTGAATAACTTGGGGTGTTACAGAATATGGTATTGGAGCTTAGGTCTATGGATACCTAGGCTGTCGGTCTTTTGGGTCGATTGAGTTGTCATTTGTCCACAGTATCACTACTATGCCATCATCACAGTGCGACCGGTACTTGTAAGACCTCTTACTCTTCTGGTGTTTCCTTATTTGTTTTGCTTCTATATTTAGTATTCCTGAGAATCGGTCACTTCGATGACGTGCGATTGAATTGTACTTACGTGCCTTGTGTGTTCTTCAGTATGTCAGCTGGTAGGGGACGAGGCCGTGGTCGTGGCCGTGGACGTGGACGAGGACGTGGTGCGGCCGTTTCCCTCAGTTCTGTTGCGGGGTCAACCAACCCCAGTTTGTCGAACTCGGTGCATCCAGACACCGAAATTCAGCAAGACCAGTCGACTGGCCAGGGGAACAGTACGGACGTTGGATTTGCGAATGTACTTCAACAATTGGCTACCCAGATGACCATTTTAGCCCAAACTGTTCAACTGAATAATCCGAACCCGAACACGGATGCCTTGCTTCAGAATGTAATCCGTATACACCCTCCACAGTTTGGCGGTGCCACAGACCCATTAGGTTGGGAAGATTGGCTAGCGGAGTTAGGGAAAATTTTTGAAGCGGTTGATTACCCCGAAGTGAGGAAAGTACCGATTGCTCAGTATTTCCTCACCAAGGAGGCCGCTACGTGGTGGAAAGTCATCAAGCCACAGGATCGTGTTGCCACGTGGGATGAATTTAAAGAGCTTTTGGAGGCCGAGTTTTGTCCTTGGCCAGTGCGAGAAGGCCGAATTCGAGCCTTTTTCGAGGCTAAACTGCAGGATATTCCCGTTTCGCAGGCGATCGTGGAGTACAACCAACAATTGATCCATGTGAAGGATCAAGTGTGTAACGAGCGTGATAAGATCCGTTACTTTGATATGCGAATGAACATGGACTTATGGCGGTACATGGCCGGATTTGTTTGCACCACACTGAATGAATATCAGGACAGAGCTTTAGCCCATGATATGTTAAGCCCCGACAACGATACCATTGAAGAATCGAAGAAGCAGAAGGTTGTGGGGAATTTTTTTGGCTCTAAGAGTTGCAACTTCCAGAGGTCACAGACGACTAACCGTTCTGCCGGACAGTCGTCACGTTCTAATAAAGGAAAGTAGAGTTTCCGTTCTGCTCCGGGTACCACAAATCGCATGGTGACTTGCTATAATTGTGGTCGTCCAGGCCACATTAATTTGGAATGCAGTTTTCCGCCGTTGAAGTGTCACACTTGCGAACAGATGGGACATAGAGCGGCTTATTGTTCCGAGCCAAATCAGACTTTGGACACTCGGGCTTCTGCCCCAGCACCACTTGACCAAGGTATAAATCAGCGGCAATCTTTTGGTCAATCTCAGCAGAATTTCGGCCGGGGCCGGGGTCAGAATGCTGGGGGGGAACTCTAGCGTCAGTTCGGTACAACCACGGGTTTATGAGATGCATCGAACAGACGAACCCGATGTAGCGGTGGCTTCAGGTATCATTCATATTTTATCTCATCCAGTCCGTGTACTTTTTGATACGGGTTCTACACATTCTTTTATTTCCTTAGAGTGTGTACACCGTTAATATAACTTGTATGACTGCTTGCGATCCCTTCATTGTGAAACTACCTAGCGGGGATAGAATTGTGGGAAACCGGGAGATTAGAGGTTTTTTGGTGATTATATCCGGTATGGATTGGTTATCGAATTTAATTGTAGTTGATATGGAAGGCGAGGACGTGATCCTCGGCGAGGATTGGCTAGATAGTCACCAAGCGATTATGAATTATCGTACCAAGGTTATTACCATGATAACTAAAGACGGATCTGAGTACTCATTTTTGGGACGTAAGTCGGACCAATCCAAGTTACTTATCAGCGCCATCAAGGCCGTAAAACTTTTGAATAAAGGTTGTACGGGCTATTGGTGTTACGCCTTGGCGAAGGGGCGAAGTCGATTTCTCTTCGATTCGGTTGTTAATGAGTATCGATGTTTTCCCAGACGATCTCGGGATACGCGAGATCGGGAGATAGAATTTTCTGTGGACTTAGAGCCGAGATGCGGCTCCGATATCTAAAGCACCTTATCGAGATGGCACCTTCCGAGATGCAAGAATTAAAGAATCAGTTGGGCGAACTCCTAGATAAAAGGTACATCAGACCGAGCGCTTCGCCTTGGGGCGCACCTGTCCTTTTTGTGAGAAAGAAATGTGGTTCACTACGTTTGTGCATCGACTACCGTGAGCTAAACAAAATGACCATCAATAACAGGTATCCTTTGCCTCGTATAGACGATTTATTTGATCAATTGCAAGGGGCTGCAGTTTTCTCGAAAATTGATTTAAGATCAGGGTATTATCAACTCAGGGTGAGAGAGTCCGACGTTCCGAAGACGGCATTTCAGACGAGATATGTGCATTATGAATTTGTAGTTATGCCTTTGAGGTTGACTAATGCATCGGCAGTATTTATGCAGTTAATGAATAAAATTTTCATCGAGTATCTCGACAGGTGTGTAGTCGTCTTTATTGACGACATTTTGATCTATTCTCGAGATAAAGAAGAACATGTCCGACACTTGCGTTCGGTACTACATATTTTGAGAACTGAGCACCTCTATGCAAAATTCTCGAAATGTGAATTCTGGTTGGAAGAAGTTATGTTTCTCGGCCATGTGATTTCGGACGAAGGAGTTCGTGTAGACCCGCAGAAGATTGAGACAGTGCTAGATTGGGCACCTCCTAAAAATGTTAAGGAAGTTCGTAGCTTTTTGGGCCTTGCTGGGTATTACCGTCGGTTTGTCGAGGGGTTCTCGAAACTCGCTCGGCCGCTTACGAAATTACTCCGGAAGACCGAAAAGTTTGTTTGGTCGGGTGAGAGACAACAGAGCTTCGATGAGCTGAAGAGAGGTTTGACTTCAGCGCCAATTTTAACTTTACCACATGGTAGTGAGGGCTTTGCAGTTTATAGTGACGCTTCGGGTCAAGGTCTTGGCTGTGTGATTATGCAGCATGATAAGATGATAGATTTTGCATCACGACAATTAAAGCCGTATGAGATGAATTATCCTACTCACGATTTGGAATTGGCCGCAATTGTCTTCACACTCAAGATTTGGCGGCATTATTTGTATGGTTCTCCGTGTCGGATTTATACCGATCACAAGAGCCTGAAGTATATTTTCAGTCAGAAGGAGCTGAATATGAGACAGAGACGTTGGTTAGAGTTGATAAAGGATTACGATTTGAAAATTCTTTACCACCCCGGAAAAGCCAATGTCGTCGCGGATGCTTTGAGCCGCAAATCGGAATCTCTTCAAATGCTCGAGGTTCTTACATCTCAGACGAAGATTCGTCATGATTTAATCGAGCAATGAATAGAAGTTTGGCTTCAACAAGTACAAGGACAATTGTGTACTCTCGAAATTACTTCGTCCTTGGTCGACGACATCAAAGGGAAACAGTGGAGTGACCCGATGATCTCTCAACTGAAGGAAGAGGTAATTAAAGGAAAAGCTCCTGGCTTTATGGTTCATGAGGATAGTATTCTGAGATTTCAGGGCAGGCTTTGTGTTCCGAATGATCTAGAGTTAAGGCAGAGAATTCTCAGAAGCCCATGCTACGTCTTACTTGATCCACCGGGACGAGTAAGATGTATAAGGACTTGAAACGAAGTTTTTGGTGGAATAACATGAAGAAGGATGTCACGGAATTTGTACTACGGTGCCTGATGTGTCAACAAGTCAAGATCGAACATCAACGACCAGCGGGGTTGTTGAAGCCGCTTCCCATTCCCGAGTGGAAGTAGGAAGACATATCCATGGATTTCATCACTGGCATGCCGAGAACTAGAGCCGGAATGAATATGATTTGGGTAATCGTCGATCGGTTGACCAAGTCTGCACACTTCTTGGGTATTAAGGATACTTGGGGACCGGAGAGGTTGGCTCGAACCTTTATAGCTGAGATCGTAAGATTGCACGGTGCCCCCAAGACGATTGTTTCTGATCAAGTCGGTCGTTTCGTATCGCATTTTTGGAAGGCCGTTCATCAGGCTTTGGGTACTGAGTTGGGATTGAGCACTTCCTTTCATCCCCAGTCAGACGGTCAGACAAAGAGGATGATTCAGACGTTGGAAGATATGTTGCGAGCTTGTGCCTTGGACTGGAGTAATGATTGGGAGCTTCACTTGCCGTTGATCGAGTTTGCCTATAATAATAGTTGGCATGCGTCGATCAAAATGGCACCATTCGAGGCACTTTATGGTGGGCGATGTAGGTCGCCGTTATGTTGGGACGAGGCTTTAGAGCTAATTGGAATGGAACCGGATATGTTGATGGAGACTAAGGAAAAGATTTCTATTATCCGGGACCGATTCTTGTGCCCAGCCAGCGAAATCTTATCTGCGATACTCGTCGTCGACCCTTGGAGTTCGAAGTGGGGATCATGTCTTACTCAAGGTGTCAGCGGCCGAGAGGGTTTGCCGTTTCGGGAAAAGGAAACTTAGTCGAGGTATATCGGACCTTTCGAGATTTTGAATGATTTGGAGATTTAGCTTATCGCTTGGCGTTGCCTCGGTTTGAGTCACGTCCATAATGTTTTCATGTGTCTCGGATTGAGAAAGTACGTGCCGGATCAAGCCACGTTATCGACTACGGTGAGATTGATGTAGCAGGGATATTACCTTTAGGAGAGACCGTGAAGATCATTGGCGTCGCGAGAAACAACTTCGGCATAAGACCATTCCCTTTGGTTAAAGTGCAATGGTCGAGACATGGAGTCGGAGGCGACTTGGGAAACGGAATAGAAGATATGGTGGAGTACCCCGAACTTTTTATTTCTTAAGTTTCGGGACGAAACTTCTTTTTAGAGGGGGAGAATGTAATACCCGTACTTTTTATTGACTGTTTGACCTTGCTGTTCTTCTTATTTTGTCGCTCTGTAAACTCTTGGTGATGTTGTTGATATTGTTATAGAGTTTCATATCTTGTTTGGATCACGATCGTGTTGTTTAGACCTTGCGGAAGTGTTCTGGGTCAGAGAAATAGGGTACGATAGGCCTAGGCCAATGCACGCTAATTTTGTTTGAGTAGCGCACGCTAGCTTTGAGCCGTAGCGCGTGCTAAGGGACGATCAGTCGAGAACGATGCTCGGTGCTCTGGGTGGCGATTAACGCGCTAGGAGTTCGTTAGTGCATGTTATTCCTGGTTAGTAGCGCATGCTAACATCCGTCCGTAGCGCACGCTAACGGGCTGGTTGGCAGAGGCAGTGAGGTTGTCAGGTTTTCTGGACTATCAGGTAACATACGCTAGGATTCGGCTAGCGCACGCTACAAGAGTTGAGCAGGGCATAGGACAGTAAGTTCTGGACTCCAGTTACTGGACACCACTTTTTGGCTAGCGCACGCTAAAGAAAGGCGATTAGTGCACGCTAACGGGGCCGGCAGAAGCCACTGGACTAGCCGGTAACCTCGCTAGCGCACGCTAATAAAGAAGGCGTAGCGTGCACTAGGCCCAGGCGGGTATATATTGGACAGTTGACTTCCATTTCGTCATTTTTCATCCTTTTCACTTATTTTCGACGGGAGAAGCTCAGGAGAGGCGATTTTGGGCGATTGGAAGCGATTATTCTTCAAACAACAACATATTTAGATGGAGAACAAGGATTTCACAACATCTAATCCATCCTAACGTCCAAATCAAGGTAAAAATCCTTAGAACCCTATTTTTTGTGAATTTTGGGGTTTTTCCTAGATTCGTCCGACTTATACGTTTTGAAGCTTGAGAACCTTGAGATTATGATGTATCTATTCCATATACATGCTTTTCCTACGATTTTACGGATTGGATTGTGCCGTTTTCGGACTTGTGAGAGTTTGGGCGATTTCCCAACCTCTAGTTGTTTATCCGTGTATTTTCGTGAATCGTAGATGGGTTTCGGGAGTTTCTTCATGTAATTTGAGTATGGATTATTGATTATCATGTTCCTTGCGAATCGTTTAGGTGCCGGAAGCGCGTTCTCGGACCTACCAAACTCATACCCTTTTTCCGTTCAATTTCTCGATGTCTCAAAGGCAAGTATATATTTATGATTGTACGTTCTCGACTTTGAAAGTAAGATATATGAATGGCATGATTATTTGTATCCACTCTGGGGCAGACCGACGGGTCCCCTGAGGGTTTCGTAGCCTTTGATGCGATTCCATGGATAATTTGGGTTAACCACTCTGGGGCGGGCCGACGGGTCCCCTGAGGGTTCCGTAGCCTCTAGTGCGGTTCCACGGTTGATCATGTATGTATTTATGTGATGCTATGAGATTTAGTTATTCCGGAATACTAGTCTTGAATTGATGAATTGACGGTTACTTTTACTTTATTGTCGAGGAGTATTGTATTTCATACTTGATATACTTGCACTAGCTATTCGACGGCTAACCCCTTTATGGGGGAAATACTTTTTATGTATTTCAGGTTCCAGGAGAGCGGACAGGCAGGTATCTGGCCGGCATGAAGATGATGAGAAAGTGTGATACTGTGTCTTTCCTCCGGTTATGTTTTGTGTTTCTCCATTCAGTGTTGTTGTACTGGAATGGTTATTGAATACTCGAGTATTGTTTTCCGTTTTCCTTGATGTTCCGGCCTGTGTTTGCCGAGGTATTGATTTGTATTGTTCTTCATTACATTGTATGTAGACCTTCTCGGTCAAAATTTATAGTTCTGCGTATGTTTAGCCTTGTGGGTCCCGCGGCGGGGCTCACGGCGCTGTAATATTCCCTGAATAACTTGGGGGTGTTACACATTCATCCCTCCAACCAGGCCACCTACACCACCCACTTCACCGGACAAGGCTGATGCCAGTGCCTGAGTTTTCCTCAGGGGAGTACTTGACCTGTCTTTTACTGCTTATTCTTATTTGTCGTCCATTGGGGTCAATGTACTTCTTAAGTTTGGGGGGGGGGGATTAATTTTTAGTTGTTATTTATTTAGTTTGCCTTGCTTGTCTTCTATGGTATTCTGGATGTTGTTTGCATTCGTGAGTGTCATGCAGCCTTGTGTAAGACCGAATATATGATACTGATTTCTATTTGAAGAAACGGATGAGTATTAGTCGAGTTCACATTATGCGATATTTCTTTCCCTCGAGTATTCATTTCGGTCTGATTTTTTGCGTCATTGTGATAGTCTTGGCATCTAAGAAATGAGACATACGTGTTTGTAGTGTCCGCATTACACGAGCCATCGTCTATATGTTTGGTGGTGCTATTCACTTAGCTAGTCGTCCAGTAACATTAGTCTTGTAGGCATTCAATTAGGTACCTACGTTTAGATATTGGTTCGGACAGTTTTAATTCCCAAAAAATATATACATCCTGACATGTTCTAGGATTGGAAGTTTAGTAACCGGGTGTATTCACGTAACCCGTAGTTTACATTCGCGTAAAACGACGACCTTGAATAGACATGCGTAGGAGAGTGAATTGGTGTTCAGAAAAATCGCATCTCCGATGATAGGAAGCCAAGTAACCGGATGTATTCAGCTGACCCGTCGTTTACATTCGCGTAAAACAGCAACCTTGAATCGGACGTGTGGGTGTAGTTATTCGAGTTTTTTTCTCCATTTGTAGAGGATACTTAGTAACTAGAAGCATTCATGAGCCCCATGAGTGTCTTTTACGTCAAGCAGTTCCCCGATACATGAGAATGGAAATCCGCTAGGGTTCTTTCGATGAAACATCCAGGAGTGAAACCTAGTGGTTAACTCGAATCATAATAGTTATTAAATAAAATGGAGTGTTGTCAAGGGAATATCATTTATCTTTGAAATTCTTATGTTTTTGCCACGAGGTACGTGGGAGTGGGCGAGTTTGCTTGTTATAACCAAAACATTCATATTTTCGGTCGGCTCATTTCACGTTTGTTGATCTTTGAGCCTTGACTTTCTTCATGAGCTAAGATTAGCACAAAAAATGGTTACCTTGAGGAATCATTGTACGTAATGTGACTCACTAGTATGATATTCGTATTATTCTTTGAGATTTCAAGGTAGTATTAATTAGTTGAGCACTATGGATTTTGCACGATTGTCCACGATACTTGTATTCTTGTTTGAAATTGATTTTTTTGCTTGAGGACAAGCAAAGGCTTAAGTTTGGGGGTATTTGTTACATGTTATTTTTGTGCGCTTTATTGTCATTATTCTATCTTTATTTTGGTTTAATTCTGTGAAAATGAGCTCCTAATGCATGACATTTGCATATTTTGAAGGAAATTAGAGTCCTGAAGCTCGAACGTGGAAAAATGGGCCAAAAACGACATTTTTTGGTCAAGGGCCGCGTCGCACCGAAGCTGGGCCGCGTCACAGGCACAACACAGAGCAAACCGGCACAAACTATACCCGGGGCCGCAGAACACTCTCTACGTGTCGCGGCCCATAATGATTTTATGCCAGGCCTGGGCAGCGGGACAACTAGGGCCACGACACACTTAAGCCGAGCCGCGGCCCGCAGCGGCGGAATTCCAGTTTTGACCGCACGATTCTAGCTGTTTTGGAGGCGGATTAGACCTAATCCTTGGACGCATTTTGGAAGAAAAAAAAGGTTATAAAAGCGCAGTAAAGGTCAGAAAAGAGGATCGAAAGAAGAGGAGGAGAATACCTAGCAGCAGAGAGCGAAGGCCAGAGAACGGAAGAAGACAAGTTCATCAATTGTGTTTGAATTTCTTCCTTATGTTTAATTCAAATATATGTATACTGTTTTCTAGCATGTCAGGCTAGACCCCTTTATTCTAGGATAGAGATGAAACCGAGATTTTGATGGATTAATTCTTGATTTTACGTTATTGATATCCTTTCCTTTTCTATTGAGTTTTCCCCAATTGTTCTTAATGCTTTCAATTGTGTGGCCTATGATTGAATTATTATAACTACGTAACTTGAATCGGAAGAGGAGAGTAAGTAGTGAAAATTGGGAGAAAACTATTTTGTCTTGTGAGATAGGAATATACTCATAAGAATTATGAAGCTCGTTTTTGAAGATTTTAGAACGTTTTGGCTAATGTCGAATTAACTCACCTAGGAATAGAGTGAATTATTCGCTTTGGAAAATTCTACTGACCTCGGGAGAGGCATTAGATTAACTTAGAATCTTTGCTTTCAATAAATTGGAAAATTACATAAATTATATTAATCAAGATTGATTTGGATTAATCGAGGCGAATTCTCGATCCTAGATTCTTCTCCTATTTGATCTCATTTTATCGGACTGTCGATTCTATTGTTTGTTTTTAGTTAATCGCAATATTTAGTTATTAATAATTATTCAAACACAAAATTTCGGTCGTTCAAATAAAATTAGAAATACTAATAAATTGGTACTTAGTGCATCAGTCCTCGAGGGAACGATACTTTACTTATCACTTTATTACATGATCTTGCGTTCACAGAAATACATAATAGTACTCAAGGAAAGGGTGTTAATTCATTGTTTGTAGGATTTGTTATGCACTTAATTTCATGATTAGTCTCGGCCAACGAATCCTTTATTTATCCTTTTTATCCTACCCATACCTAAAGCCCCGTTACAACCATAAAAGCCCTACATCTACTTGGCGAGTGACCCCTACATGGTAATAGCACACCATGTTTTGATGTGAGTGATTGCTTAATAATCCCTACATCTACTTGAGCGAGAGTGACCCCTTGTGAGGCTATTGGATTTTCTCTCACTCGATGCCAATGAAGATATTGAGATTGGTTGAGGTACTTCAATTTTCTTCATACTTGTTCATGATTATTTGTTCTTCCTTGAATATGGCTATCATCTTGGATTTTTCAATACATGCTTCTTGAATTTCTTTCACTCGAATTATGCTTGAGGACAAGCATTGGTTTAAGTTTGGGGAGATTTGATAGGACGAAAATAGTGTGCTAAAATCATTGTTAATTATAAGGTTTTAATGAATTTTGTCTTGGCACACTTCGTTATTTTCTACCTATTTATATTTTCGATGCAATTTACTTCACTTGGCAATTTGTTGTTTAATTTAGGTGTTTGATGGAGTTTTTAAGCTTAAGGAATAATTTGGGCCATCAAAGGATCAAGCCAAGGTGATTTGGGCTTTAATGAAGAAGCGCAGCGGGACCTTTGGGTGGCCCGTGCGGTCGATACCCGATGTCGGCTTGTTGAAAATAATCTTAGTTGGGGCCCGAAAGCGACTTCAATCCGCCAATCGGTTCCACAAGGCATAAAATTGGCCCCTAAGTGAGGAAAGGAATTTGAATAGATTTGGAAAGAAAGACTCCAAAAGAATTAAAACTCAAGAAGGATAAGAAAGAAGGAGATTCAATTAAAGAAGGAAACAAATAGATAAGGGACTATTATAAAAGGAGGGCTGAGATTATTATTCATCACCATTATTATTATCATCATATTGGCTGGAGCAGAAATAAAGGGACGAACGAACCGCCATTTTCACCGGAGCAAGCCGAGCCATTTCCGACGTGCGAGGAAGAAGACTACACCGTTTGAATTTCTTTCTTCTTATTTATATTATTAATTTGATGTTTTCTAAAGCCAACATGTCCGGCTAATTTTCTATTCTAGTTCTTAGTAAAGTTTGAAACCGTATTTGAATTATTCTTGTTTTAATCCCGTAACGTATTCTCAACACGAAATCTCTTGAATTACTTTTGTGTTATTGAATTCACTACTATGCCATATAATTTCTTGATTCAGTTTGGCCAACTATATTAGGAGCTTTATGTCTTATGCTAGAAATTGAGTTGTAATCCGTAATTGTTGCAATTTTAATTTCACAAGTAGCAAACAATTGAATTTTCTCAATTGAGTAACACAAAATCGAGATCCCTTAAGTGGAGCTTATGAACTTAATATCTTGCCTATTTCATTATTTTGGTTTTTAATACATCTAGCGAGCGAGATTTGAAGAGCTTGTTTTGAATCCACCGCATAGATAGGTTTAATTAAAGAGCTTGTTTTAATTTAATAAACTTAAGAAATAATTGGAGTGAACAGAGCTTGTTGTTGGCTTCGGAATAGGAGTTCATGAGATTAGAGAAGAGATAAGCGCTGCATTAAAACCTGAATTAACTCGAAACGGTGGATAACAGAACTAAGAACTAGATTATTCCTTTAATTGATATTTTCGATTTTTATTTCCTTTGTTTATTTTGATTTAAATTATTTTACGCAAATTATTTTTAGAAAAGATCAGAAACTAAATCCCCCCCTCGTTTTCATTTTAATTGCTAAAAGTATTTAATCCTTAGAAAGCATAATTGATTTACCGTTCTCCATGGGATCGACAGTTAGTAGAAGTAAGCCAAGGAAACATAAAAATAACTAATTTTGACGCGTCACGACAGCGCGGCCAGTTATCGAATCAGGTAGGTCTGGAGAGGGCTCCGAGAATCGTCACTTGTGAGTGCGATGTCACGATAACTTGTAGGCGTGTTTGAATGATGTTACCCGGGTAGGGACCCGTGAGGCCTCCGGCGGCGCGTACTTGCGAGTACGGCCAGTTGATATGATTTGACCATAAGGTTATCTAATTGGGTAGGTCTGGAGAGGGCTCCAAGAATCGTTACTTGCGAGTACGATGTCAAGATAACTATTGGGTGGAATTGAGCTTGTTTCGGTAGCTAATACGGGTGGGTCCCATCGAGGTCACGGAGGTGATTTGAGTATTTGATTGGATATCTCTGAACGGTGAATGCTTGAATCTTGGATTCCAGTTATATTGGTGAATATGGTTCCGCCTTTAAGGTTTGTTTGAGAATTGAACCATCTATATGATTTTGAAAGAAAACCCTTTGGAAAAAGGAGAATTATAAATCTTTTCATGATTCTACACTGAGACCCCCGACGTCCTAAATTATTCTTTTAAATGTGTTTTGAAGTTATTCTTATGATCTTTCCTAGTGGAAACTGTTTTCGAAAAGACTTTAGACTCGTGGATCGTGTTACTACCTTGTTGAAAGGTTATTTTCATAATGGTTGTATTCTTGATGTATAACTTTATAGCTTGGTTACTTGCTAGCGATTCCATCACTAACCCCTCGTTGGGGTAATTTATTCCATGTGTTCTGATTGGAGGGCGAGCAACCACAGGATCGGCTTGGAGGATGATGTAAAGCAGCGGTACTAGTCACAGTTGTAGTCGGATGTCCGTTAGTGACCTGTCGGCTTGAGAGTTTATTCCTATTTTTCTCATTGTCATCCTTAAGAGGATGGAAATGTTGTGTAAATTGTGATCAAGTTGTATTTTGACTTAATAATTGTACTGCTATGTTGGGTTTTGAGAGACCTCATCGGTCTATGGTTTGATGTTTTGGTCGAGTTGATGACGTGTGGGCTTTTGTTGTATTTTCTTGCTTGGTAGTCCCTTGCGGAAAGTGATTTACGGCGTGTAATATCCCTGAGTGGATTGGGGGTGTTACATAAATGGTATCAGAGATTAGGTTTGCGAAAACCTAGGCATTTGGGTCTAATTGGGTCTTATCGAGTCGTGTCTTGTCGTGTCACCCCGGTGAGCAATTGTGAACAAGTGTGATCGTGGTGATCCTTGTGATCAATTGTGATTTGTTGTGATTAGTATCGTGGTGCAGCCATCATCTCCGTGCAGCCTGTGGACGTAAGTCTCCTCTCTTATGCGAGTCATCTGTGTTTCATGATTTCATCCATGTGGGTTAATTGTGGTGCATAATTTATTTGCACGGTGTCATGTAATGAAGTTTGTATTCGATACTTGTGACACACTGTATGTGTATACAACTGGACGTATTGATGTTTTGACTTTGAACCGCTGAACCTTGATGGGTTTCGAAAAAGATACCGACGGTAGGGTCGGTGAGAAACTCAGATGGATGGTTTCTGTAACACCCCCAAACCATTCGGGAATATTACAGTGCCATAGACCCTCTCCGTGGGGATCTACCAGGCTAAATACAAAAACAATACATCACATTACATGCCGACCTGGCTACATAATGAACCATTAGACCGCTTTGGTCTTTTGTCCCAACACACACATCATTACATACAAGACTCTTTCCCGAAACTTATACTCACGCAGGGGATGGAATACATTAACGCTCCCATATGCCGGGAAAATAACACAGCGGAGAGATAACCAATAAAACTCTATGAAAATACTCTATGATTGGTCTTTATGTGATTAGTATCATCGTCTTCCATCACCGTTCGTACCGATCCTGTGATTCGCTCCCCAGCAACGTGCAAGTACATGGACGCAATACAGACATCCACTCCCCGAATACTCGGGGGTTAGAAAAACTCTAATGTTTAGCAATTGCAAGTATAAAATACGAATACAAGCCATACACAACATACTCCAAGAACATTATACTCGTGAACACGCTTCCCGAGGTAATTCATTTGATCAAGACAGTTCAAATCATGAAAGGTGGGAAATAAACCCAATGTACCTCTTACAAAACATTTAAGGATCTCGGGAGTTTTGAAAACTCTTGGGATTAAGAAGTCTCAAGTCTTTTGAAACCACTTCGGGACACGACCCAAAGATCATTTTCAAAAATACAATTCCGATAGCAAAACACGGGGCCCACAACCTGAATTACGAAACGCAGGGTCCACGACCCAATCATCTATAACAACATATTTCCAGGGATTATTCACGTTTCGTGCTACCAAGCCACGAACCTCAGATGCTCCCGCAGAACATACCCGAGTGAATAACCCAATGGGAAACCATACCAAATCACATGTCACCGTGATAACAATCACGTAGCTATAACCATACATACGTTCATAGTTATCCCTGCATCGCACTAACAAGCTACGAACCTCGGAGCCTCTACGAGACTTACCCGATTGGACAACCCATGACACATCCATCACACGATCAATCCACAACCACAAGTTATCCCGGCATTGTTGACTCAAAAAGGATTTTGATGATAATTTCATTCAAAACATTTAATTAAATCAATCTCAGCATGTTACTACATTGAAGGAACAAAAACGATGTTAGCGCATGCTACCCATACCAGCATAGCGCACGCTGTCGAGGATTGTATGTATCGGCTAGTCGATCATTTTGCGATCCGGTGAAGTCACCTGATGGATATCGCTCGCAAGTCTTTCAACATTAGCGCACGCTAAAATACTATAGTTAGCGCACGCTACTCACTCTTTATTAACGCACGCTATCGCATCATTGATCGGAGGGCGAAAGATGCGGAAAGAAAATGGAAACGGCCTTGCGCACGCTACAAACAAATATTTACGTACGCTAACACAAGGACTTAGCGCACGTTATTCCTCATTAATTTGCGCACGCTACCGGATATTATTGTCAGTAGTCCAGTAGCTACTGGACTCAAAATGAAAAGGACTTTATGTACGCTACACAGGGTAACGTACGTTACTGAAGAAAATATTTAGCGCCCGCTACGATATAAACATTAGCTCACGCTAAAGCAGTCAAACAGCTTACCATTGGAATTTCTACCGTTGGAAGGCAAGAGTCAATAAAGATCCGTGAAATCTGGAAAAGTTGGAATTAATTAATATTAGCGCGCGCTATGCATGTTTGCTAGCGGACGCTAAGCTCAAATCTAGCCGTTGGATAAAGAGACGTTGGGGAGACAAACCAACATTTTCAAAGTCAAAGATTAAAGACCTGTTGACCAGACGATAACGCACGCTACGAGTACATGACTAGCGCACGCTAGCCATACATTTTTTTACTGTTGGAATAGTCTTGTGACCGTTCAGGAAAGCCAAGTCAGAATCGACAGCGCACGCTAGAAGACGTTATTAGCGCACGCTAATAATACGATTTTCAGCATTTGAAGAATGACTCTCACCTATAAATACCCATGGGACTTGGGTATCAAAAACACACAACTTCAAGCATACAAGCATATAAGCATTCTTGAGCTAAAATTGCTACTGATTACTATATTATTAGTTGTGAGAAGGAAAGATACAAGAGTGATTTTCATTGTAATATCTATTATACTTTGTATTCTTTCATCGGATTGTAAGTGTTGCATCACTTACACTTGAGCATAAAAGAAACGAATCAAGAGTCACTAATCCGGTGTTATTAGGATCTTTGATCCGGCATTATAAAGGATTATACTCCCATATTCGTATAGTGAGGATTATCTAGTTCCTATAGAACACTAGATAAACAAAAGTATATATTGAGAGAGAGGTTGAGCTTGGACCGATAGAAGACAAGCGGTTGTAACGGTTGTGAACTCGGACCGATCGAAGACGAGTCAAGATTGTGGTTGTTCTTGAGCCAATAGAAAAACAAAGTCGGAGCGAGGACGTAGGCAAGTTGCCGAACCTCTATAAATCTTTGAGTCTTTAAATTCCGCACTATCTTTCATTTATTCGCAAGAAATTTCGTCATTCCGCATTACCACTATTCAACCCCCCTTCTAGTGGTAAATTTATCTCTTTAGTTGGTATCGGAGTGGGTCTCTTTTTAAAGGTTTAACCACCTAAGAGAAAAAGATCCGCAAATGGCACTTCTTGGCCAAATCGAAGGAAATGCTCTTAATCGTCCTCCTTTCTTCGACGGTTCCAATTTCATGACATGGAAAAAGAAAATGGCTATCTTCGTTCAAGCCTACGATATTGAAATCTGGAAAGTTATTGCTCTTGGTCTTAAGCTTGCTAATAAAGAGGATGGATCATTGAAAAAGATCGACGAATTCAATGATGAGGATTGGAGGAACACACACGTCAACTCACGAGCTACTCAACTTCTCTATTGTGCCCTTAATCCCGAAGAACTCAATAGGATATCGTCCTATGAAATTGCAAAGGAAATTTGGGAAATTCTCGAAGTCACTCATGAGGGAACCACCCAAGTCAAGGAGACCAAAATCAACATGCTACTCCATGACTACGAACTTTTCTCCATGAAGGACGAGGAAACGATCACAAATATGTTGGATCGATTTTCGGCTATAGCCAATGGTCTTGCATCTTTTGGAAAGCCTATGTCGAGCAGCGATAAAGCCAAGAAAATTCTTCGATCGTTGCCACGAGAATGGGATGCCATGGTCACCGCAATCATGGAGTCCAAAGATCTCAACAAGCTCGAATTTAGTGCCCTCATCGGGTCACTCATCAATTATGAGATCGTTCTCAAGTCTAGAGGCACCAAACCAAAGCCTCGGGAAAGAGTAGTCACATTCAATGTTGATAGCGATGTTGAGTAAGATGTTCCCGAAGATGAAGACGACGAGGAACTTGCTCTCTACGCCAAGAACTTTAGGAGGTATAAAAGCCTAATTCAAAAAAGGCGAAGTTTTCTTGGTCGGGATGGTAAGCCGGAGCAAAAGAAGAGTTGCTATACTCCTACAAAGAAGTTCGACAATAATTGTCGGAAATGTGGTCAAGCCGGTCACTATGCCAAAGAATGTCGAGGATCCTCTTCAAAACCTCAAATGGAAAGATTCAAAAAGAAGGAGGTCTTAATCGCTTCTTGGAGTGATGACGAGGAGGAGATTGAAAGATCTCTAGACGCAAATCTCGCATTCATGGCACTCGACTCCGAAAGTAACATCGATGTAAGTTCTAAACTCAATGATGACGAATATGACTCTTTTGATTTTTGTGATTCACAAGAAGTTCATCATGATGATGAGTTATTAAGTGCGTTTGAATCCTTGAATACGGAGTATAACGAGATGGTTAAATTAAACATATCTTTAAAGAGAAAAATAAAATCTCTAAAACTCTAAAATTCCTCTCTTCAAAACAAAGGCAAAACTATTGAGATCGACCATACCTTATGCCTTGAAAAGGAAAATGTTTTGAAAATCGAATTGACGAAAACTCAAAAGGAGCTAAAATATATTTTGAACAAATTTACTCTCGGAAACGAGAAATTTGAAAGGCTTCTATCAATTCAAAAATCGCCTTTGCTAAAACACGGTCTTGGTTTCGATCCTTTTAAACGGGAACAATCCCTTATCAACCTTGACAAAATGAAGAAAACCGAAACCGAGAACTCAAAAGATTCTTCTAAACGAGTTCATGATGTTAATGTTCGTTCAAAGTTGAGAACCATCAAAGTTAAGCAAATATGGATTCCTAAAGGGACAATTGTTCCAAATGCTATAAGCATAGTTAACTTTGGAGGACCCAAACGGGCTTGGGTACCGAAACAACCGAGAAACTCTATTTTTGTAGGTACCGGCACCAAGGAAAAGCAAGTGGTACATTGATAGCGGATGCTCAAGGCACATGTGCGGCTCCGTGGACTTATTTGAAGACCTCGAATATCAAGAACAAGGACATGTGACCTTTGGAGATAATCAAAAAGGAAAAATCAAAGGCATCGGTAAAGTCGGTAAGGAACATTCTCCTTCTATCAACAAAGTATTGTTTGTTGAAGGTTTGCATCATAATCTTCTTAGCGTTTCGCAACTTTGCGATGAAGGTTTTAAAATTCTATTTGAGCAAACGCATTGCACGGCATTTAGAAATAATAAAATTGCTTTCATTGGTTTGAGATGTGGAAACATCTATATTGTTGATCTTAATGATAAAAGTTCATTCAATGAAAAATGTCTTATTACCTTGGATGATACTGCATATTTATGGCATCGAAAATTGGGGCATACTTCTCTACCTATCATTTCTATTTTATCTAGACATGACCTAGTTCGTGGATTGCCCAAACTCAAGTTTGATAGAAAGCATTTGTGTGAATCATACATAAAAGGGAAACACACTCGAGAATCTTTTAAACCAAAATTCGAGGTTTCCACTAGTCGAGTTCTTGAACTTGTGCATATGGATTTGATTGGACCATCTAGACATGTTAGTTTAAATGGCAAACTTTACACTTTGGTTATTGTTGATGATTTCTCTCGATTTACTTGGGTTATATTTTTAGCACATAAAGATGATGCATTTTCCGAGTTTTCTAAATGGTGTCGATTGGTATCAAATTAGAAAAATCTCTCCATAATTTCTATTCACACCGATCACGGAGGTGAATTTGATTGCACTCCGTTTGAACTCCTATGTGATAAATACGGGATTAATCATAACTTTTCGGCCCCTAGAATGCCTCAACAAAATGGAGTTGTTGAAAGGAAAAACCGATCTTTGGAAGAAATGTCGAGGACTATGCTTAATGAATACTCTCTTCCACGATATTTTTGGGCGAAGAAATCTTTACGCATCTTTATGTGATTAGCAGGTTCATATTCGTAGAACTCATCTCAAAACCCCATATGAATTATGGAAGGGCAAAAAGCCCAACATAGCTTATTTTCATCCTTTCGGTTGCAACGTATTTATTTTAAACAATGGTAAGGATAACTTGGGCAAGTTTGATGCTAAATCCGACTCCGGAATATTTCTTGGTTATTGCACTAATAGCAAAGCATATCGTGTTTATAATATTAGAGCGAATAAAGTTGAAGAGTCTATACATGTTAAATTGATGATATGATCTCACCCCAGAGAAAGGTAGAATATTTTGATGATGCGGGTACTTTTCGGATCCCTCACCCGAAGTGAAGAAAATTTGAAATCGAAGCGAACACAATCGTTGATTTACCGAAAGATTGGAGGCACATCAAAGACCATCGAAGGATCTCATGATTGGAAACATTGAAGGCGGTGTTCAAACCGAAGGAGAACCATCGAATTTATGGCTCATTGTGCTTTTGTATACGAAATAGTTCCCAAGAATATATCAGAAGCTCTCGATGATGGAAGTTGGGTGATGGCAATGCAAGAGGAGCTTGTGCAATTCATGCACAATAATGTATGGAATTTAGTTCCCGCTCCTAAAGATAAGACAAACATTGGAACTAAATGGGTGCATAAATCAAGAGTGACGAATACGGTTATCGATTGAAATAAATCTCGTTTGGTCGCTCAAGGGTATAATCAAGAGGAAGGTCTTGATTATGAAGAAAGTTTTGCTCCCGTGGCTCGACTCGAAGCCATCCGCTTGTTATGTGCATTTGCCACCCATAAAAAGATCAAACTATTTCAAATGGATGTGAAAAGTGCATTCTTGAATGGTTACATTCAAGAAGAAGTCTACGTCCCGGCTTTGAAGATCATCAATTTCCGGATCACGTCTACAAGCTCAACAAGGCACTCTAAGGGTTGAAGCAAGCACCCTGAGCATGGTATGATCGTTTAAGTCAATTTTTAATTGCAAATGATTATAAAAGAGGCAAAGTCGATAATACCTTGTTTGTGAAAATATTGAATGATGATATACTTGTTTGCCAAATCTATGTTGATGACATTGTATTTGGAGCTACTAATGAATCCTTGTGCCAAGATTTCTCTAATCTTATGAAAGGAGAGTTCGAGATGAGTATGATGGGAGAATTAACATTCTTCCTCGGGCTTCAAATCAAGCAATGCGAAGATGGAATCTTTATCCATCAAACGAAGTACCTAAACGACCTCCTTAAGAAATTCAAAATGGAAAGTAGCAAGGTGATATCTACTCCAATGTCTTCATCATTAAAGCTCGAAAAAGATGAAAATGGCAAATCCGTAGATCAAAAATTATATCGAGGTATGATCGGATCTTTGTTATATTTAGCGCATCTAGGCCAGACATAATTTTTGCTACATGTTTATGTGCTCGATTCCAAGCTAATCCCAAAGAATCACATTTAACTGCTTGCAAACGCATTTTTCGTTACTTGAAAGGAACTATTGGACTAGGTCCATGGTATCCTTCTTGCTTAGATTTTAATTTAATTGCATATAGTGACGCCGATTTTGGCGGATGTAAAATTGACAAAAAGAGTACTAGTGGCACTTGTCGTTTTATTAGATCATGCTTAATATCTTGGGGAAGTAAAAAGTAAACCAGTGTAGCATTATCTACAGCTGAGGCCGAATATGTCACTGCAGGGTGCGCCTGTGCTCAGGTGTTATGGATTAAAAATCAACTCCGCGACTACGGCATATATTTTGAAAATACCCCTATTCTATGTGATAATACCAATGCAATAAATATCAGTAAAAATCATGTGTTGCATAGTAGAACTAAACATATAGACATTAGACATCATTTTCTACGCGATCATGTTCAGAAAAAGGATATCTGTTTAATTTTTGTCGGGACGAAGGATCAACTTGCTGATATCTTTACAAAACCTCTTCCCGAAGAATCATTTAATGCTATTCGTTTCTGACTTGGTATGGGACATATAGACAACTTTTGAAATAAACTTTCTACTCAAGATATCAATTTCCTTGATTAGCTTCATTCGCTAGAGCACGCTATCTTCACTTCCTTAACGATCGCTAATTACTGCTTTCGATAGCGTCGCTAAACATATCTGTCTTGCGTCGCTAATTAAAACCTTTCGTATTCCATATCGGCTCTTTGGGCAGTCCGGTAAGCTTCCCAGCTTTATCTAACATACGCTAACTTTATGCTCCCAGCGTACGCTAACTAAAAACTCAGTTGACTATATATAGTCCGTACGACCCAGTAAATCTTTCACCCTTTTCTAACGCACGCAAACGCAAGAAAACCCTCTTTCAGAAAAACCCTAGCCGCAAATCCGGATCTTCAAAACTTCGATTCCTTCACTATGTCTAGCAAGGACGAAAAACCATGGGAAAACCTACAAGCGGCCTCACGATCTTGAATATGGCGCAACATGATTTGTTTCCTACGGCGCATCAGTACTCTTCGATATCTTCCGCAGAGAATCTTACCGATTGCTATTTCTTTAATTTGAGTCTTGAGCGGGTTAAGGTTAGTATTCGTGAGTTCTTTGAAGCATTAGGGATAGCTCGATTTGTGGAATGCAAAGAAATCATATACCACTGCTTGTGTCAGTGAGTTTTATGCAAATTTGCACTTGGGTGAGAGTGATGGTAATGGTGGATTAGTGCTTGGTAGCACAGTGAATGGGCGTGGTGAAGATTTCCTCGGAAATACTTCACGAGCTATTTGGTTTATCGAAGGATGGATTCGATTGCGTTGGGAAAACTATTGCGAAGAGTCTCTTATGTCAGAAAGAGAAGTTCTTGACTTTTTGTGCTCAAAAGCAGTCATCGAAGATTCTGAGATGAAGTTTTTGAGAATAATGATTTCGGCATTCAGATTCGATTGTTGTTGGCTGCCCTAACCAAATGTTTGATGCCAAAAGTTAATACCCAACACAAACTAGTAGGCGTCGACAAGAATGTGGTGTATCATGTGTTGAAGGATGACCGGGTGAACTTTACCGGTATTGTGCTAAACTGGATGAAGGCGAAAGGGGATTCATTTCGTTCAAAGAATTACATGTCAAGGACTCAGAAATCTGGACTTCCTTTTGTCTCTATTCTCACGGTGATTTTACGGCATTTTCACGTTGACTTGTCGAGTGAGGCACCCGTCCCGGTGTCTCGGGGTCACGAAATAAGCGACCTAACCCTCAAGCTATGCATTATGTTGAAACATACAATAGAGGGTGGGTGTTGTTTCCGTACCTCCGAGAAGATGATCAAGTACCAAAGGGGACGCGAATACCAACACCGGTCAAGCGTGTGACACACTGAGGACCCCATACGCTTAGGGAGATGCAAACCAGGGAATTTGTTCGTCATCTGAAAACGAAAGGGAAGCGAACGATGCGAGATGCAGTCACGGAGGAAGAGGAAAGCGATCTTTGCACTCGGATGCGGAGCATTGAGACCTCTCAGCTTGAAATTCGAGAGGATGTTCGGTCTCTACGCACGGAGGTCGGGTCTCTTTGTTCAGAAGTACGGGAAGTTCATGGGCTGATCACCGATTTCATTCGTTACACACATCCGTCGTTCCCATTCCCATCCTCCTCTTCTGATGCAGCACCCTAGAATCTAGGATTTTGATGTTTGATTGTAGAAGCTTAACATTCGAATGGTCTTTATGTTTCATGTCTTGAAATTCTATGTATTGCATTGAACTTTGTTTTAATGATATTTGCATTTCGCTTCATTTGGTATTTGCTGTATTATTGTCTATGTGATTTCGTTTTGGTTCATGATATTTGTTAAGAAGGCAACAATTCAGGGGGAGTTCCTTTTTGTTTATGTCAAAAAGGGAGAGAATACTCCAAAAACCGAAACGCACTAACATATCGAACAAGTTACCTTGATTCGAATCATCTGAAAATGTTTTTGCAGGTATAAAATTAAATGTTTTGACATCATCAAAAAGGATTTTGATGATAATTTCATTCAAAACATTTAATTAAATCAATCTCAGCATGTTACTACATTGAAGGAACAAAAACGATGTTAGCGCACGCTACCCATACCAGCATAGCGCACGCTATCGAGGATTGTATGTATCGGCTAGTCGATCATTGCGATCCGGTGAAGTCACACGATGGATAGCGCCGCAAGTCTTTCAACATTAGCGCCGCGCTAAAATACTCTGATTAGCGCCGCTACTCAATCATTATTAACGCGCGCTATCGCATCATTGATCGGAGGGCGAAAGATGCGGAAAGAAAATGGAAACGGCCTTGCGCACGCTACGAACAAATATTTACGTACGCTAACACAAGGACTTAGCACACGTTATTCCTCATTAATTTGCGCACGCTACCGGATATTATGGTCAGTAGTCCAGTAGCTACTGGACTCAAAATGAAAAGGACTTTACGTATGCTACACAGGGTAACGTACGTTACTGAAGAAAATATTTAGTGCACGCTACAATATAAACATTAGCGCACGCTAAAGCAGTCAAACAGCTTACCGTTGGAATTTCTACCGTTGGAAGGCAAGAGTCAATAAAGATCCGTGAAATCTGGAAAAGTTGGAATTAATTAATACTAGCGCACGCTATGCATGTTTGCTAGCGCACGCTAAGCTCAAATCTAGCTGTTGGATAAAGAGACGTTGGGGAGACAAACCAACATTTTCAAAGTCAAAGATTGGAGACCTGTTGACCAGACGATAACGCACACTACGAGTACATGACTAGTGCACGCTAGCCATACATTTTTTTACCGTTGGAACAGTCTTGTGACCGTTCAGGAAAGCCAAGTCAGAATCGACAGCGCACGCTAGAAGATGTTATTAGCGCACGCTAATAATACGATTTTCAGCATTTGAAGAATGGCTCTCACCTATAAATACCCATGGGACTTGGGTATCAAAAACACACAACTTCAAGCATACAAGCATACAAGCATACAAGCATTCTTGAGCTAAAATTGCTACTGATTACTATATTATAAGTTGTGAGAAGGAAAGATACAAGAGTGATTTTCATTGTAATATCTATTATACTTTGTAATCTTTCATCGGATTGTAAGTGTTGCATCACTTACACTTGAGCGTAAAAGAAACGAATCAAGAGTCACTAATCCGGTGTTATTAGGATCTTTGATCCGGCATTATTAGGATTATACTCCCATATTCGTATAGTGAGGATTATGTAGTTCCTATAGAACACTAGATAAACAAAAGTATATATTGAGAGAGAGGTTGAGCTTGGACCGATAGAAGACAAGCGGTTGTAACGGTTGTGAACTCGGACCGATCGAAGACGATTCAAGATTGTGGTTGTTCTTGAGCCAATAGAAAAAGAAAGTCGGATAGAGGACGTAGGCAAGTTGCCGAACCTCTATAAATCTTTGAGTCTTTAAATTCCGCACTATCTTTCATTTATTCGTAAGAAATTTCGTCATTCCGCATTACCACTATTCAACCCCCCTTCTAGTGGTAAATTTATCTCTTCAGGCATCGCGCTAACAATCCACGAACCTCAGAGTCCCCGCAAGGCATACCCAGATTGGATAACCCCACAAGTTATCCCGGCATCGGGCTAGCAAGCCACGAACCTCGGAGTCCCCGCAAGACATACCCGATTACATAACCCTACGGTCACGCCCGACCCATACTAGCAAGTATGGATCCCGGAGATTCAACAATATTACCCGGAGGCACATCACTTACAACAACCACACACAACGACAAACCAATACCAATACCAAACAACACTAAGCACCACAACCTCCTTACAAAGGAGTAATAACTAATATCACACAACGTCACATATTCACCGAACAAGTACACATATCAATACACAATCCTCAGCAAATGATTACGGTCTACTATGTTCACTAAGTGTGATTATAACATCTTTCAACATATGAAACTAGCACACATTTTCCGAAAACACATTTATACACGAATCATATGAGTTATCTTTTGAAAGATGACATTTATCGAGATCATACCGATCCTTTTTAACGTTCATTAAACATTCGGATTTCGCATAAAATCATTCACCAACAATTACGCCTATGAAACATGAAACGTATGAGCAAGATACTTGCCTTGATACTACGAGCAACGGAACAACGAACGGACACGGTCGGACAGCCCTCGAACTTCCAAGAACGACCAAGAACCCGACAACTCCACGAAAACTACGAAAATAATATCGCCACGAATCAATAACACCAAATGGAATCCGAATGAACCCGAAAAACAACAAGAATCCGAGGGTTTCTTTGAGGAAATCGGGATTCAAGTCTCGGGTGATAAAAATCGATTAACGGGTTGCAAAAATCCGAAGATCATGACCAATACAACGAGATTACCATGAACAATTCATCAATATCGGACAAAATCAACGAATCGCGAAGAAACCCCCCAAAAATTACACAACTAGGGTTCTACGGAAGAATTACCTCGATCCGGAGAAGAACAAGGATTTGGTGATGCTATAATTGTAATACCCGAATTTTCAGTATGAATTTTTCGCGTTATTTTATCTAAGATATACTGGATGGCTTGGTGTCTATACAGTATGGATAAAATAAATTGAGAACTGAGACAGTTGTATTTGTACTCGTATAACTGTCGTAGTGGTTCGACAATTATTTTGAGGACGTGTATTAGGTTATCGTACTTTTGATATTGGATATATCGTATGATGATGTTATTAGATTCAGTACATGTATTCAGTATGCAGTATGTTCATATTTTGATATGTCGAGACGGACGAGGAGAATTGGAAAATGGCTAAGTATAGCCTGATTAGCGCGCGCTAATGTTCAAGTATAGCGCACGCTATCGTTCATGGTTAGCGCACGCTAGAGGCAGAATGTAGCGCACGCTAAATGCAGTCAGATCGGAAGGAATCTGCGTGTGGACCCGGCGCTTTGGCGCACGTTCGTAAGTCAACGGTTGTTGTCTGAAATATTAGCGCACGCTAAAGCATGAGGCTTAAGCGCCGCTAATTGTAGATCGGTCAAAGGAATCTTATCCTTGTTAGATCGGCATGTGGGGGCACATGCGTCGTAGGCGTAGCAAGTCAGCGATATTAGCGCACGCTAAATGTAAGGACTTGCGTCGCTAAGATGTGAAATACGTGCGCTAATGCATGGGCATTACGTCGTAAGCTCATGTTCGAGGCAAGGCGGTGGCCTGCGGGCTGCGATAGCGCACGCTAACAAAGTCGGTTAGCGCACGCTAAGGCCGTAGCGCACGCCAAACATAAGGTTTAGCGCACGCTAGTAATACACCTTATAAAAAAGGGGACAGACGGGTGTTATGAAGCATTCTCGTCCATTTCTTTCCTTTCACTCGATAGAAGAGCTTTGGGAGGTACTTGAGTTCCTAAAACACTCGAGATGATGATCTTTAACGAGATTAAGATGGAGAGCATGGATTCAAAGCTTTGTTCTTGAAATTATTAATGAGTCTTGGAATGGAGTTCATAGAGAGAGTCTTGAGGTTCCAAATCTTTGGATTATGATGGAGTTGAGCGTCCTTATCAACATTTGGAGCTTGGAAATGATTGGGAACGGATTCAACCTTGATAATCCATCCTTTTCTTCAAAGAGGTAATTAATCTTCACTTTGGATTTCGTTTTGGGGATTGAATATTGGTGTTCTTGAGTTGATACTTATCATATTAATGAGTTGATAAGTATGATTTCGAGATGGCTTCCCGGGTAACGTTGATGTTATTGTTGGTATGCGGATATTGATATGTTTTGTATGGTTTTGAATGGTGTTCAGGAGATTATGTCGATTTATGTCTCCCTTCATTTCGGATTTGATGTTAGATGATATACGGATATATATGACTTAGGTGATTAATTACATGTTAGCATGTCGGATTATGATGGTTGTCATGAACGTGATTATGGAATCATGTTACTTTTAGTGTTCTTGGTATATATATCATCAAAGAGGAAGGATATATGTTGGTTTGATTATTAACATGGATAAGATAATTGAAACTAAACATTATGTTGATTGTAGTGATTGAGTTCGTATGATAAGATATGGATCATGATGATGAGTTTTGATCTGGAAAGTTATTGTTAATCTTGGAGTAAGATTTCCTTTTCATTCGAATTCGTAGTCGCAAGGTGTTAGTCGATGCTTGGAATGCATGCCTTTATCTGACATTAGCGCACGCTAAGCTTCTTGGATAGCGCACGCTAACAGGAACAACTTAGCGCACGCCTCGTTATGCGTTTAGCAGCGCTAAGTAAATGGCATTGTAGTATTTCGTGTTGTGATTATGAATTCGTGATGGGTTGAATTGGATTGTTTAAGACTGTGTTTAATCGAGATATTGTGCAACTGTTGGGTTATTGATCGGTTATTTATTGATAATTATGATTTATCGGATTTCGGCTTGTATTGTTGATATGAGTTCGTAATTGTTTGAGTTGTATTGTTCGGTTTTGTAAATGATCGAGGTATTGTTGAACCGTTGAGTTTGATTGGTTGGTTATACCGGTTATTAATTATTATCGGATGTGTTGTCATTTGATTATTGCATTAGGTCGCGATAATTGAGCGTTGATTATGGCCATTGTGTTGCGGTTGAAGTTGAAGAGTTCGTAGATTGCTTTTGGTCGGGGCTGAGGAGCTCGTAGACTAAGGCAATGGATTTTGGTAACGGATTCGTGGTATCGGTATCGAGGCAAGTTTATACTTGTTCAGTTTATAATATTTGATGAATGGTTTCGTTTTCATTTCATTTATAATTCGTATAGCAATATTATTAGAAATGTAAGTTGTCGGTTAATGAGTTGTATATCATGCTCTGGTTTGTATTAAATCATAAGGTATATGATTTAATTGTGTTCAAGGAATACGTGTGTTATCTTTGGTCAAGGGTATAGTATATTGGATATCGAGGATAATTATCGCGATGACATAAGTATCGGGATAAAGATTTATTGGTATTGAATGGATGGTACCTTATTTGAGATTATTCGTATAACTGTGTATTCGTTGAGTCTTTTGATCCTTATTGGATATGTGATTTATTGAATTCGTTGTCATGTTGCATCGTGACATATCTGGAATCATATCTGCGTTCTGATTGGTTATTGTGTAGGACTTTTAGATGGGCACACTATGGTTATGCGTTGATATTATTCCGCATTGAACCGTGCACACGAGACGTAGTTTCGTGAGGCTAATTAGGTACAAGACCACACGTGTGTTTGATCGATACCTGGGGTGGCTTGTGCACGGACACATTTCCGGATCGGGCGTACTGTGATGTCCATCTTTGAGCCGTATATTTTTGTCGTTTCATAGTCCATAGTATTGGATGTGTTCGACGGTTTGCGACTGGTTGTTCATACGCTCGAGGGGTATGTTCGACAGTCAAAGTTATTTCTTTGAGATCCATTTTTGTTGATCATTTGGAGTTTACCTTGTTGATGGTATTCTCGATTATTGTTGGTCCTTTGTTGATCATTTGGAGTTTACCTTGTTGATGGTATTCTCGGTTATTGTTGATCCTTTGTTGATCGTATTGGAGTTATCATGTCGATGCTATTCTCAGTGATATATTGGTTGATCATTGTTATTGATCGTATGAGCTTTTGGACTGTACGTCGATGTTTCAAGATTTGTTATCATTATCATGTGGTATTTGATCTACAGATATGTTGTGTATTATTGGTTTATACATGTTGAGATTTGATTGTGTAATCCGACGGACAGGATTTGGCACAGACTGGATTATTACCGCACTTATGAGTTTTGATGATGTTTTGAGGATTATTGTATTTTTGGAATACAGTACAGATAATTATTGTTGAGTTCAATTCGTCATTTGAGAATGTGAAATGTGGATTATGGTAAGGATTGGATTGTTATGGATTGGTAAGGTATGACGGTAAGATTACTTTGATAGTATTCTTATAGTACTATTACATTGGTATGTAATTATTTATGATGATGTGATCGATATCATTATCGAGTATTGTGGCTGACCCCGTCGTGGGCTTTATTTTTAGGTACTCGGAGATCGAGCTAGTAGCGATCGTGAAGGGATGAGCTTCCCGATGTGATACTGGCGGCGGCATGTTTTGGAGTATCGAGTATTTCTTTTCTGGTTATTCATTTCCGCTGCAAATGTGTTTTTTTTAACTGTGTTTTTATCCGCTGCGTGTGTATATTTTCAAAATAGCCTTTTGGGCATTTTACGAACTTAGGTTATTTTCGTCAAACTCTTTTTCCCAAATTATTTTATCGGTACGTTTAAGTGGTAGCTTAACGTATATTTTGAACTATCGAGAATTGACACTTCGCCTTGTATTTTCAAATGGTATTTTATGACGGTATTTGAGAACTATGCTTTTGAAAATATTTGAGTATTTAAAATATTACCGTCATCAGCCTTTTGGCGTTTTTGAATTGGTTTTGTAAACGATTTTTAGCCTGGTGGGTTCGTGCAGGACCCAGCTATTGTAATATCCGGATGGTTTTGGGGGTGTTACGAGAAGATGGTATCGGAGCTTGGGTTTTGTGAAACCCGGGCGTGTGTGTTATGTGGCTCTCTGGGACGGTAGTAGCGTGACTTTTGAAAATGATTTTTTTTCGACTTTTGAGTCAAACCGATTTTGGAGTTTCCAAAATTTTTGAGATATTTTCAATTGTTTTTTGTGATATTGGCTTGTGTTGTTATTGTTTTGAGACTTCGTGTGGGAGTCGTGTGCTAGTATCACGGGAGATCATCGGCTTCACGCTTTGTAAGTATATTGGTTTGGTTATTCGCTTGTGGCGACACTTGATTGTTTTGTGATGAGTTGGAAAGTTTTGGATTTATCTGTTGTTGGTGGCGGGTTGCAAGTTTCGAGACGAAACTTATTTTAAGGGGTAGTATGTAATACCGAATTTTCGGTATGAATTTTTCGCGTTATTTTATCTAAGATATCTTTGGATGGCTTGGTGTCTATACGGTATGGATAAAATAAATTGAGAAGCTGAGACAGTTGTATTTGTACTCGTATAAGCTGTCATAGTGGTTCGACAATTATTTTGAGGATCTGGTGTATCGGGTTATCGTACTTTTGATATTGGATATATCGTATGATGATGTTATTGGATTGATACATGTATTCGGTATACGGTATGTTCGTATTTTGATATGTCGAGATGTACGAGAGAATTGGAAAATGGCTAAGTATAGCACGATTAGCGCGCGCTAATGTTCAAGTATAGCGCCGCTATCGTTCATGGTTAGCGCACGCTAGGCGGAATGTAGCGCACGCTAAATGCGATCGGATCGGAATGTAATGCATGTAACGTGCGTAATGGCGAAGCTTTGCGTGCGTAGCGATCATACCTTACGGCCGTGTCGGCATAGCCTTATAGCCGTAAACGAGCTCCCAGGCCAGCGGCCAGAAATATGTCGATGTATTACGGCTGTAACCGGCCAATGCCTTACGTACGTAATGAAGTCTTACGACCGTAATCGGATAACCCTTACGGCCGTAACCGAGTCCTCCCAGGCCAGGATGTGCGGGTGCATTACGGCCGTAATCAGACATGCCTTACGGCCGTAACTCAGCCCAGCCAAGCCTCCGACTGCCCGACAAGAGGCTCGACGACGTCTCGATCATGCAAACGCACCGACTATGATCCAAAAAAATAACGAACAAGCTACGAAACTCAACGTATCACAGTGTAAGCACACGATTCCAAGGACACGGACGACAACAGTCCGTTCGACTGAAGAAAATTCAGCGAAACTAGAACGAAGATCTCGGGTATTACATTATACCCCTCTTAAAAGAAGTTTCGTCCCCGAAACTTAAAACATAAAACAATCAACACAAAACTATCTCATATAACACACGCCATCCGTTGCCGACAATCTGTGTTGGGATAACAAATACCATGTATTGAAACAGCCAGGATAATCAATCCCTGTATCGAATTGTGACAATAAGAGGTTTTGACAATATGCAATTCCTCAATACAGTAAGGAAACTGTATCGAAGAGTTGAAGTGTCAACCTGTATCGAAGGCCTGTCACAGATCCAGCATACAGTGGAACCTTTCAGTACAGCAAAGAAGTCTTATAAAAGACTGAGTATGGAAGCTGTCTCGATCTGTCAATACAGTGATCTTCCATCTGACTCTCAACGGGACAAAGAAGGAATCTTGAAGTCAAGTCCGTTGATAAAGTATTTAAATACTAAAGGATAAAGTATTTAAATACATCGATCGAAAGATCTTCAAATCCGCTAAATCCGGATCGTGCTTTTTCATCCCGTTGGAGCGGAATCTTGCTCAACGGATTTATCCCAGCGGATATATTTTCCAGACTATATATATATATATATCTCAGTGTTTGAAGGCGAAAATGGTGAACTCTTTGAACGATCAAGCTTACAAAGAAATACTCAGAGCAAAACATATCTCCAAAGCTTACTGCAACTCAGATCTAAGAGATATACAGTGCTCAACATCTTGAACAACACTTCATCATATAGAAGCTCTTATAGTCAAAGCTGTTGTTCATTCCCTGTTCTATCCTTTGAACAAATCTAGATCAGCCCTGTGTGGGCTAAGTAATCGTTGCTACTCCAGAACTGTGTGTGAAGGATTTGCATTGAAGAAGACGAAGCTTCATAACTGTGTGTAAAGAAGCAAGTCAAAGCATTAGCTCAAACCAATCTGTGTGAACGGTTGAAGCTAAGATCTTTATATCAATCTGTGTGAACGATATATTGATTGTGTGTTGTTATAATTACGTAGTTGTGTACATAGTAATTATAATAAACTTTTTACTCCTGTGTGGAGGACCAGTGGACGTAGAAGGGTTTACCTCGAACCACTTTACATATTGTGTTATTTACCTTCTGCCTTACTTGTTTTAATTACTGTGATTATTTAAGTATACACTGCATATCGAGTTGCTGTATTCACAGCAACTTACTGTATTTAAGACTTCCATTGCACTCGTTTAAAATCAATACAGCTTGTTGTTTAAACTACTTCCCAAGCTGTATCCTGTATACTTAGTGGCCAACAAGTGGTATCGGAGCGGTTGATTCTAAAAAGAATCAGTCGTATTTTTAATCGAATCAGATCCAAAATCACTTACCCTTTAAAACAGTCTCTTTCATTTCTTTACTTTCACATGGATACATCTATGATCAACAAAGTGCCTATATTCTCTATTAATGAATTTGATGATTGGAGAATTAGGATGGAGGCTCATCTTGCAGCAATGCACGAAGAGATGATTTTTGTTATACAGGATGGCCCTATCAAGATCATGAAGGTAAACACGGCCGTAAGGATTGAAGGCCAAGCCCATGCTGAGATGCTCGAGAAGGAACGCGAGCAATGGACCACAGATGAAAGAAAGCGAGCCAACCTCGACAATGTGGCTAATAACGCGTTATTTGTCACTCTGGGATAAACTCAAGATGATTTGTGAGGGAACTGAGCTCTCAAAAGAAAATAAAATTTCAAAACTGACTCAGCAATTTGAATCTTTCGAAATGAAACCAACTGAGACACTTGAGGAACTTGACCTCAGATTCACTGGTATTGTTGGTGAACTTGAAGCTTTGGGCAAAATTTATACCCAAAAGGAGAAGAACTTAAAAATTTTCAGATCTCTCCCTGCCCGATGGGACATTAAGACCACAACTATGCGTGTATCTTGCAATCTTATTGAAATATCTACTTTTGATCTCTTCTCTGACCTCAAGGCTTTTGAGTATGATATTGACAGAAGAGAGAAAGCTGAAGAATCTCATTCAAAGGTCACAGCACTAGCCGCTATATCGAATCGTCGACACAGCATGCCTAGCTCGTCGAAGCCTAGTCACAAGAATCTTGTGATGTGGCAGCGACATCTGTCTCAAGATGAAATGGCACTTCTCATGCACAAATTCAAAAGTTCATCAAGCGATCTGGAAAGACTCCTTACGAGGCCCAAACACATCCACAAGGTAGGTACCGAAACTTCATCTGGTGATGCTATAATTGCAGGAAACCAGGGCATTATGCAAATAAATGTCCTCATCCCAAAGTTCAAAGGTTGCCGGAGGCCGAGCAACAAGAGAGAGATGAAAGAAGACGTGCTTGGAAAAACAAGCTCAAGGCCCTGATTGGAGAATCAGAAGCCTCCCTTACACCATCCAAATCAGAAGAATGTCTCCAGGTGGTCACTGAAAGTGATTCATCTGACGATGAGTTCGATGATAAAGCATATATGTGATTTATGGCCAAAGACATTCCGGAAGGTGAAGATAGCGATGATGAGGTAAGTTCAACCTCAGCTATTCCATCAAATGCATCTCATACTTCTGAAAACATGATGAATGAGTTTAAGAACATTCAAAAGGCCCATGAGACATTGAAAAATGAGAATATACAGCTCCAACTGTCTAACCTAGAGCTGAAAGATGAGGATATCCTAGAGGAGGATACCTGGTACTTAGATAGTGGATGCTCTCGGCACATGACCGGAGATAGAAGCAAGCTATCATATTTCGTATAAGGTCGCTGTCCAAAAGTTCATTTCGGTGATAAATCTAAAGGAAGAACAAGAGGAAAAGGAAACCTACTTGTAGGAAAATTCAAAGTCACCGATGTTGCATATGTTGAAGGCTTATAGTACAATCTACTTAGCATTAGCCAGTTCTGCGATAAATAGTTCTCGGTGAAATTCTATATAGATCACTGTAGAGTCAAGAACATCCAGACCAAAGAAGTTGTGCTTACAGGAAGCGGTCGGGTAACATGTATATTCTTGTTGGAAGCCTATGAGCTCCTCAATTCCATGCTTTTTGCCAAAGGCCTGCGGATCTCGGTGGTTATGGCACAAGAGGATGTCTTACGTCAACTTCAAGGCGATCAACAAGCTCTCAAGGCAGGGAATGGTAAGAGGATTGCCAAATGTATCATTCAAAAAGGACGGCGTCTGCGGACCGTGTCGAGAAAGGCAAGCAAATCAAGTCAACCACTGAAGAGCAAATCCTACCTTTCAACCCAAAGAGTGTTGGAAATGCTATATATGGATCTCTACGGTCCTGTAGACCCGGTAAGTTTGGGAGGTAAGAAATCTTATCTTGTTGTTGATGATTACTCGGTATGCTTGGACAATTTTCCTAAGCAAGAAGAAGGAAACAACATCAAAGTGCCCGAGCTCTGAAAGCTTCAAAATAAAAAGGCATTGAGTATCGTGTCCATTCGTTCCGGCAGTGCGAATTTACTAACTGCTTTATAGAGCAATACTGTTCGGAAAATGGGATACAACACGAATACTCAGCTGCCCGTACACCTCAACAAAATGGTGTTGCCGAGCGAAAGAATAGGACGTTGAAAGAAGCAACAAGGACAATGATCGCCGCAAGAAAGTTGCCACAGCGTTTCTGGGGTGAATCAACCAATACAACATGCTACACTCAAAACCGTTGTATCGTCAACAAGCACCACAACAAAACAGCATATGAGGTATGGAACAACAAAACTCCGTTAGTTTCATATTTTTACATTTTTGGATGCAGGTGTTATGTGTTAAATAATGGGAAGGATCAACTTAGAACCTTTGATGAGAAATCAGATGAAGGAATATTTGTAGGATACTCCTCTGTCAGCAAAGCTTACAGGATCTTTAATAAAAGGAAGCTGACGATCGAGGAATCAGTTCATGTAGTGTTCGACGAACCTCACCATGACCCTACTGGAGTAGATGATATTACTCGGAACATCCAACAACTCTCTATCTTAGATCCTCCAACTCCCATAGAACCTGTTGTTGACCTAGAAATCAACCCCGCAGCTGTAAGAATCGACGTAGTACAAGGCGAAGGCTGTATCTCTGAAACTCGTCTGATGCGGGACCCCGAATTAGAACCCGACCGAAGATGGTTGATAGGTCACCCGCAAGATCTGATCATTGGAAACATAGATGCTGGTGTTTCTACCCGTAGAAGAATACAGAGTACACAAGGAAATGTACTTTGTGCACAAGAAGAACTAGATACTGAGATATCACCATTTCCTGAATGGAAATCTCAATCCGAGCTTAGAAGACTCAACATGTGCACTATCGATGTATTATTAGCCCAGTCCGAACCTGTTTCGATCATAGACGCTCTTAATAATTCTCATTGGATAACATCTATAGAAGAAGAGCTTAACAGTTTTGAAAGAAACAATGTATGGTATCTTGTACCCAGACCTACACATCAATCGGTTATAGGAACCAAATGGGTGTTTCGAAACAAGAAGGATCAAAATGGACTTATTATAAGGAACAAATCAAGGCTAGTCGCACAAGGCTATAGCCAGGAAGAAGGCATAGACTATGATGAAACCTTCGCCCCTGTAGCCAGACTAGAAGCAATTAGGATATTCTTAGCCTTTGCGGCCCATAAAATCTTTATTGTATACCAAATGGACATCAAAAGTGCATTCCTAAATGGAGACTTTGCCGAAGAAGTTTATGTTGAACAACCAGCAGGGTTTGCCAACACAGACGGCATCGACCTAGTATACAGGCTAAGGAAAGCACTGTATGGACTTAAACAAGCCCCTAGAGCATGGTATAAGACCCTGTCCCAGTATCTAACCGACAATGGGTTTGAGAAAGGTGTTGTGGACAAGACCTTATTCAAAATACAGGAAGGTGATGACCTTCTAATGGTGCAAATTTATGTAAATGATATAATTTTTGGTTCAACTAACATGCTTTGTGTCAAAGGTTCTCTCATCTCATGCAAAGTAAATTTTAAATGAGTATGATGGGGGAACTTAGTTATTTCCTAGGTTTGCAGGTAAAACAGTTGCCTACAGGAATTTTCATCAACCAGGAAAAATACAGCAAGGAGCTTCTCAACAAATTTGGAATGAACACTTCCAAATCATCATCAACCCCCATGAGCACTTCCGTGCAAATTAGTGCTGATGAAGCTGGAAATCCAATTGAACAATCACTCTACAGGAAGCTTATTAGTTCGCACGTACTTAGCAGCTTATGAGACCCGATATCGGTTCTTTGTTGGAGTGTGTGCGAGGTATCAAGTAGCACCTAAGGAATCACACTTCAATACAGCTAAACGAATCCTGAAGTACATTAAAGGAATAGTCGATGTAGGACTATGGTATCCTACAGAAGGCGGATTCGATTTAGTTGGATACAACGACTCGGATCTCGGAGGCTGCAAGCTAGATAGGAAGAGTATAAGTGGAACTTGTCACTTTCTTGGACCTAGACTCGTTTCTTGGTTCAGTAAGAAGCAATTGGCTAACTCACTTTCCACGGCTGAATCAGAATACTATGCTGTTGGTAGTTGCTGTATACAGATCCTTTGGATGCAGCAGCAGTTGTCAGATTATGGGATTGAAGCCAGAGAGACGCCAATCATATGTGATAGCATGAGTGCAATTGCAATAACGCACAATCCTGTCCTGCACTCGCGCACTAAGCATATCAGCATGAAGCATCATTTTATAAGGAATCATGTCGAGAACAAGGATGTTCGGCTCGAAAAGGTTCATACATACATTCAGTTGGCCGACATCTTCACCAAGCCTCTCGACACAGCAAGATTCAACATGCTTAGACAAGAATTGGGAATGCTACAGCCCAACTCCCTGTAAGTAATTTACTATTTTTACTTAACAATTGGGGGAATCTTTGTAAGACCCAAGAATACTGATATCCACCATTAATTATATGTACACTCAGGCAATCAATCTGACCTTTGTAGTGAACAAAGACATATGAATTATCCTACAGCTGACATGTGCAATAATTAAGGGGGAATACAGTATGACCCATGAATACAGCATTAATCCGAAAATTGTTGTATGGAGTTAAAACCTATATGTACCTTTTAAGGGGGAACGCTGTATCGTCGCGGATACAGCACATACTATAGGATTTCGATTCAGTATATATTATAATATTTCATTTTAAAATGATTTTTGTCCACGTGCCCTATTTTCATGTCAAACGTCATTTATATTAAATGCCTTACACGACATCTGGACAACTGAATCTCAAAAGCCGCGATGTTTTCAAATTGTTTAATGTTATAAAACTGTTGTTTCAGGCATTTAGGGTAACAACAAATGTCAGAAGTGGGACCCGCTCATATTTTAACATTTTAATGGATAAGTGTACCAGTTACACTCAGTCCATCTTCACCGTTGATTTCAAAAACCGACTCCCATCCCTTAAATCTGACCATTCGTACTCTGGAAAACCCTACTTCGCCGCCCACTATAAAAGGGTAATCGCCATTAGAGACTCTTTACGCTTTACGCAAAATTTAAGAGTACTCAAGCAAATACATTTACATAGTTTTCTGCATTTTACTGCATTTCGTTTATTCTCTTTCATATTTTTCTTGAGAAACATCAATGGCTGGTCAGACATCTTCTCTGGCACTCAAGAAAACCTCGAACATTATCGATGGACAGATCTTCTCAAGATCTATCGTCATCGAGCATATTCTCTCTGAAACCAATCATCTCGAACCCATGGAGTTCATCATCACCCGACTTCGTCAGCAAGGTCTCTACCGCCTTGGGAGTCAAACCGCTGAGAAATATGATGTTCACTTGATTGAGGACTTTTACCTCAACGCCGCCGTTCGCTTTTTGTCGCTGGCCCAGGGAGGCCACGTTGTTGATATCACTGCTATCATTCAAGGTGTGGAGATCTGTATCGATCGAGATCTTCTTCAGAACATTTATAGGCTACCCGCTGATGGCCTTACAATAGAAGAACTTGAGACTTTTGGGTCTCAAGAGATGATAACAAAGTACTATGGGCTGTTCACCGGCTCAACTATTGTTGACGTGGTTCACACCACCTGTCACAAGAAGAACTTTTATTTGCCATACGTGTATCTGCATGATTTTTGTTGCAGGATCATCGAGAATCGCACTGGTGCATTTGAAATGTGCACGAATCTGAGATTTAGGATGATGGTTGCGATTTTGACCTGTGAAAAGGTCAACTGGTGCCAGATTATCTTGAAGCGCTTGCAGGAGGAAGTATGCAAGCTTGCCACTCAAAAGAAGTCGTTTGGTTTAATTTTAAACCATATTTTGACGAAATGCGGACTTTCACAATCCGCAGATGCGAAGAAAAAGAGCTCCCGGATATACTTAGGAGGCGTCAAGCCTACAACGTATAACCAGAGCACTCTGGTCTGCAACCACCCTAAAATCCAAAGTATGACAGTTTACGAAGATCGAGGATGTTTCTTTGAAGTCCTAGGATGTGGAGTCTTCAAGGAAGAGGAAAAGATCTCACAGCAAGACACCTATTACTGGTGAGAAGCCGAAAACGAAGCTAAGGAGGCTTTCTAAAGCTAAAACCACCAAAACCTCCGAGGAAGTTTCCACCATGGCGCAACCCACTGAAGAACTACCCCAGGGCCCAACCCCTGTGGAAGAGGTGCCCCTCTTTGTATCGACGGTAGATCCACGAGCCCTTGGCGGCTAAGACGGATGATCGGACATGCGCGACTTAGAAGACTCGCGAGTCGGTGCCCTGCGGAGCCAAGCGCTACTTCTCCTATGCGGGATTCCACACCGTGCGGGATCAATCTTCCTTGGGGCACCATCCCTGTAAGGAATCCCACTTCCTACAAGATCCCACACCTTAGAGGAAACCCTCGCTACGGCGGACTCGGACGTTATGCAGCGGTCCCTCCCCGACACCATTATCAACAAAACTCTTCTCTCTGTGCATTGATCATGCTTATGATAGATTCCTTAAATGGAAAAGCTACGAGGCTAGCTCCGTATGACACCTTATACAAGCTGGGCGAATGGAGCCATGAAGAGAGATTTGTATTGGAAGTGACGGACTCAACGAGAGGTTCTGACCACGATCGATGGGACAATCTCTCTGCAAGGAATTGATTGAAAGCCATCTATTGCAAAAATCGCGCCGGGAGAAAAGGAAAAGATAAGTCCGAGGACTCTCCCAAGATCAGATGACGATGACTCGGGCGACGACAACGATGCTTTACAAGCAGGTCTGAGAATGAGTCGTGAAGAGGCTCAAGACAGAGATGCCTCTCAAGCCAAGGATGACGAAGGGCCATCAAGTCGAAGTGAGCCCCCTTCGCCACATCAAGAGAATACTCCTGACGACGAGGAATCAGTCCCTCAAGTCGAGGAAGAAGAAATTGTTTTGGAACAGGCACCCGAGCCTGCTGCCGAAGAAGAATAAGTTGTTGCTGAGAGACAACAGGAGGAATCAGTCTCTCCTGTATCCATGTCTACAGACGCACCTTCGCAACAGGAGGACACAGCACCCCTTGCCGCCGACCCCGAAAATGCTGCTCCCGCCCCATCAACCGTGGAATCCGAGGACGGTAATGTACCTAAGGATGTCCAACTCAATTCATGCCCTACCGTGAATCTGAGAAGGTTAAATGGATCCGAAGATTTTGCCAAGCCGGATTCTCCAAACACTGCTGTTAGGAAAGAGTGTCTGCATGCTCTTGGTCTTCAAACTGTCTTCATCCAGGATGCAGTTAATGCCCTGTACTCAGTGGAAAAAGCTCTTAATTGGATGCACACTTCTGCTGTCGAAGAGATGACTACATTACAGCATGAAGTCTCTCGTGTAGTAGAAGCCTTCACTTTATTGCCAGAAGTCTTCAAGCAAGCCCTGAAGATCATGCAAGAAAAACAAGAGCAACTCCTCAGAGAAGAGGCATCCAAAACGCGCATTTCTGAGGCCAAGACCGCAGCAGCCATGATCGAAACCACTTCTCACTTGAGAGCCCACGACAAAAGTATCAAGGATATGTCGCAGGTGCTTTCCACCCTTGTCGAGAGAATGACAAACATTGAGACGAAACAGGATGCCGCACTGGAGATCCTAGGACATCTTGATGACGCCAAAAAGGGCGAAGAAGCAAGGGAAGCTGCTAGGAGAATAAGGTTACAGCACGAAAGGGAATTTAATGTTGCTCAAGACAGCATTACAACTGAATTGAACAAGCTAGCCCCTCCCTCTCAGAGTTTCAAGATTTCAATCTCCCGACCTGAGTTTCATGATCCCAATGTCCCGTGGAAAAGCTTAATCCAAAGACCTTACAAATTAAATGCAACCAACCGCCATCCAACTGCCGAAGAGGTGAAGCAATGGAGGAAGAATGAGCTGATGAGATATTTTGTTAAACTCATCAGGGAATCCGCCATCTTCAAAAGTTATAAGACATGGCGGAGGTTGCAGACAAATTCACGAAGATGTTAGAAGAAGGAAAGCTTCCTCTCCAAATCGAGATGAAATCCAAGCATAGAAGAGGAGATCGGATCACCCATCCAGAAGACTGGATTCTTGCCTTTGACAGATCCTACGATGGTAGAGCAATATACCTAGATCGAGGCAACAATTCCCTACAGCACTGGTGCCGTGGAACCGAGAATGATCCAGGGAAAAAGCCATGGCGACATGTGGACTATAGGAGCTGAAATCCTTAGTATATTAGTTTTGTTTGTAATTTTTCTTTCGAAACAGCAAACCTTGTACACTATTTTTGAATATCAATAAAAGTGTTTGCTTGTCTTGAAAGATTACAACTCGTAATCTACTATGTTGATGTATGATTACATAACTTAAATTGTTGAGATAACAATCACAAGTATAGAAACTTGTTTGAAAATTAAGCTGTGCGAACTTGTCTACGAACAGTTCATAATTTCAGTTGTATGCATTAAGAATACATTGTAAGATTGTGCCTGCGCGCCAATCATAATCTTAAATTCTTAGTTGTATCAAACTCGCCTGCGAGCAGTTCATAAAATAGACTAAGTTGCTGAAAGACAGACCATTTGACAGAAGACCACGAAATCTGCCAGAAGTCATCAAAGAAGATTATTTCATGAAGAAGGTTTTAGCACCATCAAGAAAACTTGAAAGTTTTAAAGTCTTGGCAAATTGTCAAAAAGGGGAAAATTGTTGGGATAACAAATACCCTGTATCGAAACAGCCAGGATAATCAATCCCTGTATCGAATTGTGACAATAAGATGTTTTGACAATATGCGATCCTCAATCTGATAAGGAAGCGTATCGAAGAGTTGAAGTGTCAACTTGTATCGAAGGCACATCACGGATCCGACATACGGTGGAACCTTTCGATCTGACAAAGAAGTCTTATAAAAGACTGAGTATGGAAGCTGTCTCGATCTGTCAATACAGTGATCTTCCATATAGCTCTCAACAGGACAAAGAAGGAATCTTCAGAAGTCAAGTCCCGTTGATAAAGAAGTATTTAAATACTAAAGGATAAAGTATTTAAATACTGTCAGTCAGAAGATCTTCAAATCCCGCTAAATCTGGATCGTGCTTTTTCATCCCGTTGGAACAGAATCTTGCTCAACGGATTTATCCCAATGGATATATTTTCCAGAAGACTATATATATATCTCCAGTGTTTGAAGACTAAAAATGACTGAACTACTGAACGATCAAGCTTACAAAGAAATACTCAGAGCAAAACATATCTCCAAAGCTTACTATAACTCAGATCTAAGAGATATACAGTGCTCAACATCTTGAACAACACTTCATCAGCTAGAAGCTCATAAAGTCAAAGCTGTTGTTCATACCCTGTTCTATCCTTTGAACAAACCCAGATCAGCCCTGTGTGGACTGAGTAATCGTTGCTACTCGAGCGTGTGTGAAGGATTTGCATCGAAGAAGACGAAGCTTCATAACTGTGTGTGAAGAAGCAAGTCAAAGCATTAACTCAAACCAATCTGTGTGAACGGTTGAAGCTAAGATCTTTATATCAATATGTGTGAACGATATATTGATTGTGTGTTGTTATAATTACGTAGTTGTGTACGTAGTAATTATAATAAACTTTTTACTCCTGTGTGGAGGACCAGTGGATGTAGAGGGGTTTACCTCGAACCATTTTAAATATTGTGTTATTTACCTTCTGCCTTACTTGTTTTAATTACTGTGATTATTTAAGTATACACTGCACATCGAGTTGCTGTATTCACAGCAACTTACTGTATTTAAGACTTACGCTCGCACTTTTCGGTTATAATCAATACAGCTTGTTGTTTAAACTACTTCCCAAGCTGTATCCTGCATACTTAGTGGCCAACAACCTGCAATGACTCATATGCGGCAGGCAGCTGCTACCATCCATATTGCTACACCAGAACGATAACAAAACACAATGAACAAAAACAATATGGTTGACTAACCCGAACATTACATCGATCGAAACGCGAGTTAGTCGCTGAACAATTACGATATTCCACAGCCCAATGGTTGGAAGATCGAAAACGAAATTAATTTCCCAAACTTGGGGAAATTACGAAGGAGTCCGAACGCTCAACAACCACGATACGAGATCAACAACCGAACAAAAATGGTCGAACCACAACGATTAGGGCGACAACAGTCGAACGATCATGTCCAAACCACGACGAACAACAAAAATCGAGTAGCAACTTCAAAGTTCACACCTCGACTCGAGACGATAGGTAATCTGGTAAAAACGACAAGGTATGCATTTACATAAGGTTCACATGAATGGAACCGAATTCGGGAAAAGTCACAACGACAAACAGATTAACCTGAAACAATACCACAACTCGTTCGAACAACAAAAAATGAAGGATAGAACAGTTCAGAAAATATCAACGAACACAAACGAGTCGATAGAGGTGAAAATACAGAAGTTCAAAACCCGATCCACTTCTAATAAAAGAGTTTATCTCCGAAATTCGAAAAAACAATGCAAGGAAATAACATAACCTACAACTGATAGACCATGCCTCTCAGGGACTCCTCGGAGTCGATCCTAATATCAGTGCTCAAGTCCGTGCCTCAGAAGGCTCGGTGCCCAACTCGCAAAACTGAACTCGGTGTCCCTTGAGTCCGAACTTGTAACACGTTACTAGCGGAGAAGGACAATGTGCACGAACATGTCCCGACACATTGCAGTTAAAACACCTCCTGGCTTTACCAGGAGTCAAAACAGACGACTTGGAACTCTCAGTCCCACGCATCGAGCGATGGAGCTTCACAGCGTAAAGACTACGACGTTGCAAACTAGAAACACCAACTCCTGTACTGTCCACAAGGTCATCGGACTTCCTGTGCTTCTTCGAATTGGGCACAAGTTCCGACGATAACGAAGCTAGCTCATAGGCTAAGGCTCGATCTTGATAGTCCCTCAACGAAGTGCAAGTGAGTCCCGACATATACAAGCGAATCTCCGGCTTCATCCGTTTGTCAAAGTGAAGGATCCTCTCTTCCTCGGTTCTCACCCTATCTTGTACATAACTAAGTTGTTTGCTATAGTCGATGATAGACTGCGACACCATTATATCTTGCGATTCTGCCACATAAAATTCACGAATCCTCTGCTCTCTAATCGGTTTCGGACAAAACTCAGCTTCCATAAATGCTTGGAACTCCGCCCACGTGACATCACGATCACGAGGTTTAACAGTTGCCCACCAATCAGCGGCATCTTTGTCAAGAACGTACTGAGCGATATGTACCTTCCGCTCTTCGGGACAATCAACAGTCTCAAATATCTTTCCCAACTAGAAAAGCCAACCATCCCAGCCCAACGCATTCGCAGCACCGGCGAATCGAGGGGGATTCATACAAACTACCTCGCGAAGCCATTGATTTACACCGACGTTCTGAGTCGCGCCAGTGTTGCGTTGAACCGCCTGGGTCAAATGAGTCATCTGTGCTACTACTTGTTGCAGTATAGTAGCAACAACAATACCAATATCATTCCCGGCAACATTCTCTCGATTCCGCATCTGATCCCCGTGGTCATCAGTACCACGGTTACGACCACGACCTTTGCCCCTCGGCATACTAACAAGCAACAACCTATCGCAACGAAAGATCATAACACATAATCACACACAACAATTGTTATCACTGGACAACACACATAGAATATGGTCACAATGATCAGTCTAACAATGACAAAAGTTAGACCTACGGCCAAAATACAATTCTCGAGCGTCTGTCTAGACTGATTAGCATGCGCTCCAATAGAGACTTAGAGTGCGCTAGTCATGCCACGTTAGCGCGGGCTAGCTCCACACTTGGCGTGCGCTAACTGTTCTAATTCAACAACACGTTCATGAACATATACCAAATAATACCAAAAGTTGAAGGTTACAAATAAACAACAACACACGAATTCAAACGCCGACAGTTCACATCATTATGACATTGCACAAATACCCATCAGAGGTTAAGCAACATTCCAAAACGAGTCTCCACTTCTCGGTCAAGAGAACTATCTCGATGAGTGCATGCCGAAGGATTCAGCATTCACACCACCACTTTAATCGAAACCCTGAGCATTATAGCCAAAATAACAATATCCTCACCACATACCTTTAAACCGAAATTCACGAAACTGGAAAGTTGAAAGCGAAATCACGTCTCGAGTAGATTTTTGATAGACCTCGTTTGAGTTTTTAAAATTGAAATTTGAAAATTTGCAATGCAAGATGAAAATAAAATATAAGTATTTTAAATTCTCAAAATGTTCGGTCTCGAGGTCATCGTACGAAAATCAAACAATTTTTTCTCTCTTTAATGATATTTTAAAACAAAATTTACGTGACTTCCCAAAATATTTAAAGCTTTAAGATATCATATTGATAAACTTTTCTTGCGTAGCCACGCGGACACTATTACTCTTGTAAAAATGATTTATAAGGATACACATACACATATATACATATACATCGGCACATTTACAAAGATCGAACAAACATGGAGTAAGTATTCACGATTCACACTTAACTCCACATAATAACACAAAATCACACAAGCTCGTATAACACGAGACACAACAAGGTAGGGAGACATACATCCATAGATCGCACGAAAATGATGGTTGCACCTCGATACTAATCATGACCGACATCTCATACGACGCGTCGCGACACTACTCAGTCAGACAAAATCTGACAAGACAAGACAAGACCCGACAACACACAATTCAACCCGACAGCCTAGGTTTCCTCAACCTAAGCTCCGATACCGTATTCTGTAATACCCCCAAACCACTCGGGAATATTACAGCGCCGTAGACCCTCTTCGTGAGGATCTACCAAGCTAAATACAAAAACAATACATCACATTACATGCCGACCTGGCTACATAATGAACCATTGGACCGATTTGGTCTTTTGTCACAACACACACATCATTACATACAAGACTCTTTCCCGAAACTTATACCCACGCAGGGGATGGAATACATTAACCCTCCCATATGCCTAGAAAATAACACAATGGAGAGATAACCAATAAAACTCTATCAAAATACTCTACGATTGGTCTTCATATGATTAGTATCGTCTTCTTCCATCACCCTTCGTACCGATCCTGTGATTCGCTCTCGGGAATATTACAGCGCCGTAGACCCTCTCCGTGAGGATCTACCAGGCTAAATACAAAAATAATACATCACATTACATGCCGACCTGGCTACATAATGAACCATTAGACTGATTTGGTCTTTTGTCACAACACACACATCATTACATACAAGACTCTTTCCCGAAACTTATACCCATGCAGGGGCTAGAATACATTAACGCTCCCATATGCCAGGAAAATAACACAGCGGAGAGATAACCAACAAAACTCTATCAAAATACTCTACGATTGGTCTTCATGTGATTAGTATCGTCGTCTTCCATAACCCTTCATACTGATCCTATGATTCGCTCCCAGTAACCTGCAAGTACCTAGACGCAATACAGACATCCACACCCCGAATACTCAAGGGTTAGCAACACTCCACTGTTTTGCTAGTGCAAGTATAAAAATACGAATACAAGCAATACACAACATACTCCAAGAACATTATAATCGTGAATACGCTTCCCGAGGTAATTCATTTGATCAAGACAGTTCAAATCATGAAAGGTGGGAAATAAACCCAATGTACCTCTTACAAAACATTTAACGATCTCGGGAGTTTTGAAAACATCTGGGATTAAGAATTCTCAAGTCTTTCGAAACCACTTCGGGACATGGCCCAAAGATCATTTTCAAAAATACAATCCCGATAACAAAACACGGGGTCCACGACCCGAATTACGAAACATGGGGTCCACGACCCAATCATCCATAAAAACATATTCCCTGGGATTATTCACTTCTCGTGCTACCAAGCCACGAACCTCAGATGCTCTCGCAGGACATACCCGAGTGAATAACCCAATGGGAAACCATACCAAATCACATGTCACCGTGATAACAATCACGTAGCTATAATCATACATACGTTCATAGTTATCCCAGCATCACACTAACAAACTACGAACCTCGGAGCCTCCACGAGACTTACCCGATTGGACAACCCATGACACATCCATCACACGATCAATCCACAACCATAAGTTATCCCGGCATCGCGCTAACAAGCCATGAACCTCGGAGTCCCCACAAGACATACCCAGATTGGATAACCCCACAAGTTATCCTGGCATCGGGCTAGCAAGCCACGAACCTCGGAGTCCCTGTAAGACATACCCCATTAGATAACCCTACGGTCACGCCCGATCCATACTAGCAAGTATGGATCTCGGAGATTCAACAATCTTACCCAGAGGCACATCACTTACAACAATCACGCACAACGACAAACCAATACCAATACCAAACAACACTAAGCACCACAACCTCCTTACAAAGGAGTAATAACTAATATCACACAACGTCACATATTCACCGAACAAGTACACATATCAATACACAATCCTCAGCAAATGATTACGGTCTACTATGTTCACTAAGTGTGATTATAACATCTTTCAACATACGAAACTAGCACACATTTTCCGAAAACACATTTATTCACGAAGCATACGAGTTATCTTTTGAAAGACAACATTTATCGAGAACATACTGATCCTTTTTAACGTTCATTAAACATTCGGATTTCGCATAAAATCATTCACCAACAATTACGCCTACGAAACATGAAACGTATGAGCAAGATACTTGCCTCGAGACCACGAGCAACGGAACAACGAATGGACACGGCCAGATAGCCCTCGAACTTCCAAGAATGACCAATAACCAGATAACTCCATGAAAATTATGAAAGTAATATCGCCACGAATCAATAACACTAAATTGAATCCGAATCAACCCGAAAAAAACAAGAATCCGAGGGTTTCTCCGAGGAAATCGGGATTCAAGTCCCGGGTGATAAAAATCGATAAAAGGGTTAAGATCATGACCAATACAACGAGATTACCATGAACAATTCATCAATATCAGACAAAATCAACGAATGACGAAGAAACCCCCTGAAAATTACACAACTAGGGTTCTACGGAAGAATTACCTCGATCTGGCGAAGAACAATGATTTGGTGATGATATAATCGACAAGAGTCTTCCAAAATGCCTTGGAATTGATTAGAACCGATAAAGGACTCAAGTTCCCAAGCCTCCCATCGCCGGCCGTCACCAAAAATGGAAAAAAAGGAAATGAAATGAAGTCTGGCCGAGCCTAGGCCTATATATGGCTGACAGTGTTACGGCCGTAACCGGCATCTCATTACGGCTGTAACCTAGTCAACGCATGTAACGTATGTAATGGCCTAAGCCTTGCGTACATAACGATCACACCTTACGGCCGTAATCGGCATAGCCTTATGGCCGTAACCGAGCTCCCAAGGCCACTGACCGAAATCTGTCGATGTATTACAACCGTAACCGGCCAATGCCTTACGTACGTAATGAAGTCTTACGATCGTAATCGGATAACCCTTATGGCCGTAACCGAGTCCTCCCAGGCCAGGATATGTGGGTGCATTACGGTCGTAATCGGCCATGCCTTACGGCTCTAACTCGGCCTAGCCAAGCCTCCGACTATCCGGCAAGAGGCTCGACGACGTCTCGATCACGTAAACACACCGACTATGATCCAAAACAATAACAAACAAGCTACGAAACTCAATGTATCACAGTGTAAGCACACGATTCCAAGGACACGGATGACAACAGTCCGTTCGACCGAAGAAAATTCAGCAAAACCAGAACGAAGATCTCAGGTATTACAGTTTCGTTGTATGTTTTAACTTGATGCGCACGAGATGTATTTGGTTAAATTCGTGATTCTGTTTGCCGTTTGGGCATGTGGTTTCAAGCTCGATTATTTTGTTTTGGACTGTCGTAATTATGCCCGTTGTGGGTAGGTTTGAGAACGTGTTTCTGAAGGACTTTAAGGGTCTGAGCATTTTTGTGAAAGTCGATTTTTGAAAATACCTTGATGGTGCAATTAAACAACGACCTGTATGGATGTTGAAATCGGTTGGGTTTTGACAAGTTGATCCTGTATTTTTAAATGACACCATCAGACGATATTTGGAAAAATGTATTTTAATGTATTTCGGGCACTTCAAAATATTACCGTCATCTTTGGTTATGATCGAAAGCATTTTGGAAAATTCTGTTTTGCAAACGACTTTGGTTTTCGAATTTTAAAATGTTATGTGTCAGTTATGCTGTTATGCCCGTTGGAGAATTTTTACAGTACTTTCTAAGTGTCGAGATACACTATTAGGAGTCAATCCTTAACCTTCAGAGCCGTTCTGAGACTGTTGAGTTGATTCTTCCATCTTACAGTTAGTTGTTACGACTGTAAGCTTTTGACTGTCACGGCAGTACCTTTGTTGTTATAATTCTATCTGTGCTCATTATCGGTCGTTAAATCCCTGTCGACTTAGTCATATGGTCCATCTGTGACGATTGTGAACTTTAACTGCGGTATCAATAATATTGCACCCAGTAGTTTATCATGTATGGATATTATTAACGTATTATAAATCGTTACCTTTCTTGTTAGCGAGTTTTGGTTGTACACCTAGATGTTATGATTACATAGTTTGGTTTAATTGTATTATTCTATGACGTTATCCGGATGTGATAGTTGATTGGTAGTAATGATGATATATATCGATAAGGCCATTTTGATGATATCGTTTATCGAGTAGATTGATGTTCCAAAATGTTGTTTTACAGATGACTTTCAAAACGAAACAGTTATGATAATGGGTTCAAAGTTTTGATCAAATGACCGAGGTAGTAAAAATATTTCTTTTCAAAAAACTCATTTCAGCAAAATTATTCAAACTCAGGAATTTAAAAATACTATCATTTGGGCAAGTACCTCGGAAAAATTTTGTCTTTAAAATATTACCCATATTTGACCACGATGATATGTATGTGGTTCTGACCGTGATTGTTTTGGTAAATGTCGTACGTTTTTGTTGATGTAGCCAAGTGAATGAGTTATGAATTTGGATCCTATTATAGCAGTGATAGTTCGTGTATTTGTGTTATGACTCAGAGTGAGTATTTTATTGTATTACCATTCGTTGCTCTATGTTGATTATGTGGTGTTTGTGTTGTCGCTCTGAGCGGCTGTCACTTCAGTATGGCGAGAGGTTGTGGCAATCAATCGCGTGACCAGGATCATGCTGCCGATAATGGCATTAGTATTGGTGTTGCTACTATACTTCAGCAGGTGGCAGACCAGATGACTCATTTGGCTCAGACGATTCAGCGTAACACTACCATGACTGAGAATGTCGAGTCGACTCGGTGGCTTAGAGAAGTGGTTCGTATGCATCCCCCTCGCTTTGCGGGCGCGGGTGATACTTTGGGCTGGGACGGTTGGCTTTTCCAATTGGAGAAGATTTTCAAGGCGGTTGGTTGTCCAGAGGAACGGAGGATTCCTATCGCTCAATTCCTTCTCGATAGTGACGCTGCTAATTGGTGGGAGGCTGTTGAGCCTCGGGATCATGCTGTTACTTGGGAAGAGTTCAAGAAGTTAATGGAGGCGGAGTTCTGTCTGGAGCTGATCCGAGAGCAGAGGATCTGAGATTTTTTTCTAGCCGAGCCGCAGGATATAATCGTGTCGCAGGCTACTATCGATTATACTCGACAGCTCGCTTATGTGAAGAGGCAGGTGAGGACCGAGGAAGACAAAATCCATCATTTCGACATGCGGATGAGACCAGATATTGGACAGTACATGTCGGGTTTCACTTGTGCTACTTTGAGAGAGTATCAGAATCGAGCCATGGCGTATGAGATGCCATCGTTATCTACTGGGCCTTCGCATGAGACGAAGAGACAGAGGATGTATGAAGATTTTTCGGATGGGGTGAGAGTCAGAACTTCTTCTCATCGAGTTTCGCGTAGTCGTATGGCGAAACCTTCCCATTCTTCGTTTGGTGGAACCAAGAGTTCCAAGTCATATTCTTTGACTCCTAGTCAGACTGGGAGGTGTTTCAATTGCAATGTTGTGGGTCATGTGCAAGCTAATTATCCTTCACAGTCAATTCCTTGTTATAACTGTGGAATCGAGGGCCACATAGTTCAGTATTGTGAATTATCCCATGAGGTTTCCCAGAATCGAACTTCAGCGCCATTATCAGGATCGACTCGTGTAGATCGCTGAGGTTTAATGGTTCGGCCACTTTGATGACTGCTTACTTCACCCTTTCTTTTAAGTTTCGGGATGAAACTTCTTTTTAGAGGGGTAGAATGTAATACCCGAGATTTTTATTTTCCAGTTGCCCTGAATTATTTGTCGTTTGGTTCGGGTTATTTTGTTTCGTTATGATTATGTGGGACACATTTTTCTATAATGTACTCTATGATGTGTTCTGTTGTAAAGTTCGTCGAGTGAGACTTGTGTCACCGGCATTTCTTTGATTAATTGTGTGCTTGGGATGTGGTATGTTACGTTTCGTTAATGGCTCGTTATTGTTTTGAATCATAGCAGGTGCATTTATGTGACCGAGTCGTTGTCGAGCGCCTAACCGGACTGTGGGACCGATCGAGTTTCGGTCGTGAGGCCTGGTCGAGTTACGACTGCAAGGCACTGCCGGCTACGGCCGTAAGACACTGCCTGTTACGGCTGTAATGCATAGTCGGTTACGGCCGCAAGGCATGGACGAGTTACGTCCGTAATGCCTTGCCGGTTACGACTGTAAGAACCTTGGTGTTACGACCGTAATGGCTTCGTGGTTACGGCCGTAATACACTTTCATTTTCTGGGTAGTAGGCCTGGGGACCCGGTTACGGCTGTAGGGGGCTGCCGAGTACGGCCGTAAGCGCCGAGTTACGGCCGTAAGGCACTGCCAGTTACGGCCGTAACATGCGCGCCTATAAATGGCCTCGGCGACGGGTTTTTCCCATTTTCCTCCTTTCCCTTTCTCCTTCTCGTGGCTGCCGGATGGGTGAGGCAGAAACATCGATTCTTGGTCGATTCAAATCAATTCCAAGATGTTTTGGAAGGCCTTTGTCGATCATAACAACATCCAATCCCTGTTCTTCGTCGGATCGAGGTAATTTCTTGAAATCTCCTAGGGTTGACTTTCGGAATTCCTTCTTGATCTTTGTTGTTCGTCCGATTTTGATGAATCAGTTGATGTTATTGAACATTATTAATCATGTTCTATGGGTTGTATATCCGTATTTCGAGTTTGTTCAACTCGATTGGTGATTCGAGTGTTCTTGGGAGTTATCGAACATTAAATGTTCGATTAAATGTCCCTATGAGTTTCTCTTCGATAGTTTGGTGGAATTTCCGTTGTTTTTGGCCTTGATTCTCATTGTGATCTTATTTTCGTTGTTTTTGCCGGAGGATTATAGGTGTTCGAGGGTTCCGATCGAGCTTTCCCGTTGCTTCGCGTGCTTTGGACTTGAGGCGAGTACCTCATCTATAATCTTTCTACTTTGAGAATGTGACGTGTCGTGAAATTAACGTGGACTTGTTAGTGATGGAATGTTTAATCGTAACTTACTTCTAAATGAATATGTGATTCAATGAAAGTAAACACGAACGTAACCCTGAGGTTCCCGAAGGATGACAACAATTATTTCATGTGTATTTTGCTTTAAACGAATGTTAGAAATGAGTAGTTATCTGAGGAATTATGGAATCGTGGAATATTTGTATTGTCCTCTTGTTAGTCTATTTCCTGAGTGATGGTGTGATGTGAATGTTGTACCTTTGTGGAGGTGTATGATGCGTTAGCTCATGTTTTATACGTTTGTGATTGTGGCGAATATTATACCCTTGTTGTTGTGTAATCGGTGAATTGAGATATTACCCGGGTAGAGACCCGTGAGGCCTCCGGAGGTGTGTACTTGCGAGTACGGCCAGATGTTATGATTTGACCATAAGGTTATCGAATCGGGTAGGTCTAGGGAGGGATCCGAGAATCATCACTTGCGAGTGCGATGTCACGATAACTTGTGGGCGTGTTTGAATGATGTTACCTGGGTAGGGACCCGTGAGACCTCCAGCGGGGAGTACTTGCGAGTATGGCCAGTTGATATGATTTGACCATAAGGTTATCTAATCGGGTAGGTCTGGAGAGGGCTCCGAGAATCGTTACTTGCGAGTACGATGTCAAGATCACTTATGGGTGGAATTGAGCTTGTTTCGGTAGCTAATCTGGGTGGGTCCCATCGAGGCCACAGAGGTGATTTGAGTATTTGATTGGATATCTCTGAATGGTGAATGCTTGAATCTTGCATTCCGGTTATATTGGTGAATATGGTTCCGTCTTTAAGGTTTGTTTGAGAATTGAACCATCTATATGATTTTGAAAAAAAAACCCTTTGGAAAAAAGAGAATTATAAATCTTTTCATGATTTTACACTGTGACCCCCGATGTCCTCAATTATTCTATTAAATGTGTTTTGAAGTTATTCTTATGATCTTTCCTAGTGGAAACTGTTTTCGAAAAGACTTTAGACTCGGGGATCGTGTTACTACCTTGTTGAAAGGTTATTTTCATAACGGTTGTATTCTTGATGTATAACTTTATAGCTTGGTTATTTGCTAGCGATTCCATCGCTAACCCCTCATTGAGGATTATGTTATTTATTCCAGGTGTTCTGATTGGAGGGCGAGCAACCACAGATCGACTTGGAGGATGATGTAAAGCAGCGGTACTAGTCACAGTTATAGTCGTATGTCCGTCAGTGACCTGTCGCCTTGAGAGTTTATTCCTATTTTTCTCGGTGTCATCCTTAAGAGAATGGACATGTTGTGTAAATTGTGATCGAGTTGTATTTTGACTTAACAATTGTACTGCTATGTTGAGTTTTGAGAGACCTCATCGGTCTATGGTTTCATGTTTTGGTCGAGTTGACGACGTGTGGGTTTTTGTTGTAGTTTCTTGTCTGGTAGTCCCTTGCGGAAAGGGATCTACGGCGTGTAATATCCTTGAGTGGATTGGGGGTGTTATACTGTTGAACTCCTTCCCCAACACATCTCTGCCAGTATTTAAGCTATCAGCCTGCATAAAATCTTATATTATATTATCAACGAAATCAGTGTTAAACCGCATATACTCGAGCAATGAGCTATATATCAGATAATACCTTCTTTGTTATTTTATCCACTTCATCAATATAGACAATCCCTTGCTGAGTTGCCTCCACATTGGAGCCAGCAACCTAAAAACCAAAAACAACATCAAATAAATAATATCTATCTGAGGCACAGAATAACTAGTACAAATGCAAAAATTGATTGTTGAACTAATGTTTGGTCCCAAGCAATTTAAGTTTATTTACATAGTTGCGAACATGATGTTAGGAAGGGTAAACTATGCTAAGACCTAAGATAGCTGTAGTATTAGTAATGCACCGGATCTCATCAGAACTCCGAAGTTAAGTGTGCTTGGGTGAGAGTAGTACTAGGAAGGGTGCCCCCTGGGAAGTCCTCGTTTTTCGCTCCACGTTTGTTTTTTCGTTTTTAAATTTTTTGCTTCGTTTACAACACATTTCATCTATAAACAATTCATGTTTTCCCCTATTTATTAGTATTTTTATTAATTTTCTATTCTTATTTTTATTATTTTTTAATTATTTTCAGGTTATAGTACTAGAACTCAATTTTTCTCTAAACATTCTTATATACAGTTACTTTGCACTTCTCTGAACGGTGCGATCATACCAGCACTAATGCATCGGATCCCATCAGAACTCTTAAGTTAAGCGTGCCTGGGCGAGAGTAGTACTAGGATGGGTGACCCCCTGGAAGTCCTTGTGTTGCACTCCTTTTTTCATTTTTAGATTTTTTTGCTTCGTTTACAACACTGTTAGGTCCTGTAAGAGGGTTATATTAAGCTAGAAGGGGGGAGTATACGTATAGCTCAAGGCCGAACAGACAATGAAACAAAGAACCAAACCAAACCAAACATACCCAGTATATCCCGCTCAGCTCAGGGTCTGGGGAGGGTAAGATGTACGCAGACCATGCCCCTACTTATTACGGTAGGGACGCTGTTTCCGTGAAGACCCTCAGCTAAGTGCACAACAACATATTGAGTGAAAAATACAAAGGGAAGCATATGATACGAAAAAACTCAATACCATACCTGAGCCCACGGCTTAATCCACATGGGACTTACCTAAGAGGAATTTGGCTATTTCACTCCCAATGAACGCTGCTCAAACAGAAGAGAGGTTGACTCCGCGCACAGCTCCTTGTCAAAAATACACCACACACAAAAAGCAATAGGATAAAATATACAATAAATGTAAAAAATGCAATGCTCTAGGTCAAAGCTAACCGAGATAACCCAACTCTGAGGCTCTCAACTACAGCACCACTCCCAACTAAAGAATCCACAACTCTGATCTGGTGCCTCCAAGCGCACCTATCAACAGTCATGCTCTCGGAAAGGTTTAAGGCCTTCAAATCTAATCCCAGCTGCTCCTCCCACGTCCTCCTCGGTCTGCCTATCCTCCTCTCCCCGACAACTACTAAACTCTCGACCCTCCTCACCGGAGCAGATGCCTGCCTCCTGCGGACGTGGCCAAACCATCTCAATCTCCCTTCCCTAACTTTCGCTGAAATGGGCGCCACTTCTAGCGCGTTCCTGAAGACCCGGTTCGAGATTCTATCTAACATTGTGCGGCCACACGACTAGCGTAACATTCTCATTTCAGCCGCTTCCAACTTGCTCTCAAGCGACTTCTTCATCGCCCAACATTCAGAGCCATACAACATTGCAGGTCGGATTGCCGCTCTATAAAATTTACCCTTCAATTTAAGAGGGACTTTCCTGTCGCACAGGACCCCTGTCGCTGCTCTCCACCTTAGCCACCCCGCCTTGATGCGATGAGTGACATCATCTTCACACTCACCTTCCTTCTGAATGATCGAACCCAAATACTTGAACTTATCTGTACGGGGAACGATATGATCCGCAATCATTACCTCTACATCTTCCTTGTTGGCCTCACCACTAAAGTTACACCAGAGATACTCTGTCTTAGACCGGCTCACACGCAAGCCCTGGGGTTCTAACTTAGACCTCCACAGCTCCAACTTCGAGTTCACCTCCCTCCTCGACTCCACCACTAACACAATGCCGTCAGGAAAAAGCATGCACCACGGGACGCCATCTTGTATCCCCCACGAAATGACGTCAAGGATCAGAGCGAAGAGAAGAGGGCTTAGTGCCGACCCCTGGTGTACCTTATCTCAACCGGAAAAAACTGGGTGTCACCAGCTGGGGTCCTAATGCACGTACTAGCTTGGGAGTACATGTCTTGGATCGCCCTAACGAACGGGAACGACACCCTCCTCTCTACTAGGCTCCTCCAAATAACATCGCGCAGAATGTTATCATAAGCTTTCTCTAGATCTATGAACACCATATGGAGGTCCTTACGCCGCTCTCTAAACTTCTCCATAAGGCGTCTGACGAGATGAATGGCCTCAGTCGTGGACCTCCCCGGTATGAAGCCAAATTGGTTATCTGAGATCTCAACTTCTCTTCTAACCCTACATTCCACCACTCTTTCCCAAAGTTTCATAGTATGACTGAGGAGTTTAATACCCCTATAGTTGCTACAACTCTGAGCATCGCCTTTGTTCTTGAAAACGGCACGACAATACTATGCCTCCACTCCGTCGGCATCTTAGAACCTCTGAGGAGGATGTTGAATAGCTCTGCTAGCCACTGAACTCCGACTTCCCCCAGACAAAGCCAAACTTCAATAGGGATCTGATCCGGGCCTACCGCCTTAGCTGTACCCATTTTCATTAGAGCACCCTTTACTTCCTCCTTGCTGATGCTTTCACAGGAACTAAACGAACGGGCAGAAGATAGACTAACTCCTTGCACCACCGAGTCACTACCCCTAGCCGCATTGAAAAGTTCAAAAAAATACCTATTCCACCTCTCCTTAATAGCCACATCGCTCACTAAAACTTGGCCCAATCATCCTTAATAAACTTAACGGGACCCAGGTCGCGCCGCTCTCTTTCCCTAGCTTTCACTAGTTTAAAAATAGCATTCGCTCCTTCTTTGGTGTCTAGGCGCTTGTACATCTCCTTGTAAGCCTCCCCTTTAGCCTTAGCCACTGCCTTCTTAACCTCTCTTTTCGCCATCTTGTACGCTACAATCTTCAAGATTCTCTCCTCCCCAACACTAACCGACAAAAGCTCCTTAAATAGCGCTTGTTTAGATTTAACCTTATTTTGGACCTCCTCATTCCACCACCATGCCTCCCTAGGTCCACTTGACCTGCCCGAAGAAACCCCCACCACCTTCTCGCCCACCCTCCTAATAGCATTGGCCATGCTGGTCCACATAAGGTTAGCATCGCCCCCTTGTAAAAAACCTCATTCGCGGGTCAGAGACTCTTTGAATACTGCCGCCTTCTCACCCTTCAGATCCTTCCAGAGAATCCTAGGTCTAGCTTCTCTAGCCCTACTAACAACACGACCTCCCATGGATAAATCCATAGCCAGCAGTCGGTGTTGAGAAGCACAGGCCTCGATCCGGAACACCTTGCAGTTCACGCACGCCCTAGCATCACGACTGCGCAAAAGAAGGTAGTCAATTTGGGTGTTGTGCCCCCCACTACTGAAGGTGATGAGGTGCTCAGCTCTCTTCTGAAAAACAGAGTTTGCAATTACCAACTCATGCGCAGTGACAAACTCCAACAGTGCGGAACCTCCTGCATTCCTAACTCCGAAACCGAAACCCCCATGCGCACTATGGTAACCATCCACCCCCTCACCAATGTGCCCACTGAAATCGCCCCCCAAAACAATAAATTGATCGTTCCGAATACACCCGACTAACTCATCTAAACAGACCCAAAAAGCTTCCTTAACAAGCTCACCCAAACCAACATGAGGGGCATACGCACATACCACGTTAACCACCTTCTCCCCAACCACCACTGCAACGGACATAATCCTATCATTACACCTCTTCACTTCCACGACGTTGTCCTTAAACTCTTTAGACAAAAGAATACCCACACCATTACTCGAGTTAGCAAGGCCTGAATACCACAATTTATAACTGTTCGCCTCCCTGGACTGCGCCCCCTTCCACCTAGTCTCCTGTATACAAGCCACATCAACCCTTCTCTTACCCAAAACATCCACGAGCTCCAAAAGCTTACCCGTCAAGGTACCCAAATTCCAACTACCAACCCGTAAACGGCGCGACATCAACCAACACAAAACAACAAATGCACTACGAAAATAAATAAAATGTGGTAATGTGTAACAAAAGTGAAAATACGATGAGAATGTAAAAAAACAATTTAAGCAGGAAAAACGCAGAGAAAGCACAGTAAGTAATAGATATATTTAAAAAAAATAAAATATAACGGACAAGTACAATGATACTAGCCTTCGAGACGACTTGGAAAAGAGGAAGCCTTCGAGAGGATTCCGAGCAGCTTGAAAAATCGGCAAGGAAACCTGCAATACAATCAGCTATATGCTATACTACTGTTAGATTGAAGGGGATGAAATGAATGCAGCGTTGTATTATTAATTTTCCGGCGATACGCCGGCCAGAAATGACCAATGCCGGCACAACAGAAATTAGGGTTCGCGGTTCACCGGTTAACAGGGAAGGTGCTTACCGTCGATCCTAATCAATTAATTCGACTTATTCCAAAAATAAAAGGCAAATACGGCAAACTTGTTTGTTCTTCCTTAACTTCACCAGAGTACCAATCTTAGAGAAAGAGACAGCGCGCAGGAAAAAAAGATCCCGGTCTTCTAAATAATAACCGTTTGTAGAAATCAAAACAAAATCCAACAAAAGAAAAAGTAAGAAGTTAAAAATCTCAAACTTTCAGCATTTAAAAAAAAAGTAGAGAAGCCGACAAGGAAGCAGCGCCAGCCGACAAAGACTCGAGCCTAGACATGTATGGCTTGATGAACCATTGCTGCATGTGTGTATTATATATACAAGCGAAAGGATCCAATTCATGTACTTTTTTTAGCTAATCGGACCAAGTCATGTATTATTAGTGGGTCAAAAGCGTGTTCATTATGATAAAGAGAATATGACTTGTAATTGGGCTGATTAAGGCCTTTTTTGGTTCACTGTAACCCAACAACGGAATTACTAGTTCCTTGGAACTTATTTTGGTTACTTCGTTTGGTTTAGTGATTTTAATATTGGATAAGGTAACTGGTAGTTCCTTGGTTTTTTTTAGGGATGGTAACGAACGAGTTGTTTGTGAACAAGCTCGAGATTGGCTCGCTAAGAGCTCTAGTCGTTAACTTACTCGAAACTAGGGGCTGTTTACCAACTCTGTCATTAAGATCTGAGTGGAATAAGTTATCTGTTTGGATTATCTTTCTGCATCTGGATAAAGATGAATGTTGTTTCATACATTCTTGAATCAACTGTCTGAATGGCAGAAATGATCATTTTACTCCCTCGATATATATAAAAATGTATTAAATATTTGTATCCAAAATAGTTCAACACCATAGAATTTTAAATTGTACAAAATCATAATAATATAACACAATATCTAGTTATAATAGTCATTTGGTTCCATTAAGATGATAGCTTACCGAATAAGGAGCTGGGGGATCACTGTCCCATTAAGCTGCTATCTTATTGATTAAGCTCCTGGTAAACACATTATCAACTGTCCGAAAAAGCTATAAGAAACCAATAAGCTTCATTAAGCTGATAGTAAACAGGCCATATATCTAGTTTGTAATTATATAACTCTTTTAAGAGTTGCACCCATTTTTGTCTATAAATACCCCATCCTGAATATGGTACTCTCTCTCCCTCCCCCTCTCTATCTCTCTTATATGTATAAGCGTGTGCATCTTTATATGTAATTGTTGGTATGTTAATGTTTGATTTGCAGATCTTTATGCAGATTTGGGTTAATTACATAAAGTTGCAAGCTTTATTTGTTAAAGAATAAAACTAGGGTTTAAATTGTGATTTTTCTGATTCTTGTGATTGTGTGTGATTTTGAGGAGTTGTTTTAGGTCAATTTGGTGAGTGGATGGTAAAAGTTTGGATTTTCAGCTTTCATTACAGCTTGTTTTTATTTGTAATTGTAATCTTATATGTAATCGATTGTATGTCTATGTTAATTCACAGATCTTTATGTATTCACAGTACGTAAAGTTGCAAGCTTTTTTTATCGGAGAAATGAAATAGGGTTCTAATTGTGAATTGTGCAATTATTGTGATTTTAAGGAGTTGGTTTGGTCATTTATTATGTTTGAACAGTAAAAGTCTGAAGTTTTAGCTTTAATTGAAAGTTATCGATATATGTATATGTAAATTTGTATTATTATGCTTCGGAGTTGGTTGATCTGAGCTCTATCTATTTTAATGAATTTATAAATTCAGAAATGGAATGGGTACTTTCTATAGAAGCTCTCGGCTTATTTCGCTCTAGTATTCTGAAGTTCTTATAATGATGAATGCTTCTGCTATAAATGTGGTGCAACACTGGTAGATGGCTATAGTAGTGGCTATGGTTGCTAATATGACGTTCCACACACAGACAGATACATAAGTATATATATTACTTTTAGGTAGTTCTTTTAAACTTTGATAGTATAACATTCCACATAAGTTTTTTCTCCATCATTTTTCCCTTGGTGCTCCATACATATATCCATTAAAATTTTAGTAGCTCTACCTTTGGTAAAATTTCGATGTATAACATCCGGGCTTGAACTTTCATGTTTGCTATTTGATGAGTTTCCTGATGTTGTGGACGTCTGTTTGTGTTTCGGCGCAACATCTTAAGAACTGGTGTTTTATGTTATTGCTTTTTGAATCCTTAAACATTAATGTCTTAGAGTTCAATTTTACAATATTATAAACGATTTAGGTCTACCAGAAAAAACTTATATATGGTTATTACCAACTTCTCAACTATAATTTATGAAGGTACTCAATATAAGGTAAAAGTTTGAGCAAGCTTGCAAATAACTAGTTCTTGGTAGGATTATTGATCCTGATATCAATCGCAACATCAAGTTTGGAAGGACGAGTTAGGACTTGGGACAATGTGGAGTCAGTAGTGGCTTGCAAATATCAATTTCTTGGTAGGATTATGAATAACCCTAGATTGCTGACTAAGTGGCCGAATTAGGAAAATTTCTTACCGGAAGACTTATTTGCATCTTTTGTTACTGATAGGGTCTTGTAAATGCAAAGTGTTGTTTATCTAGATTGCTTACCCCAATTGTCATCTGTCAGATCGTCGATACTGGCAGAATTGAACTTTGAAATATTGAGCACGCATCGACATGCACATGCATTGGTGTTTTTATTGTGTAGTAACATAAAATGTTGTGTTCTAAGGGTTAGCTATTTTACAGCACCTAGCAAATCATTTATAACTTTAGCAATTCATTACTTAATTTTTGGTTTAGGTGTAAGATGGTCATGTTGCGATTTGATGTGAACAGGGTGAATTTGGTAATTATGTCTGAGTACTCATCCTGTATTACTCTCTGGGTGTAGCCTGGGTAACAAAAGATTACACATATGGAGTTAATTGGTGTATTGCTGGACTTAGAGTTCACACATCTGAGTTCTTGCTAGTTTGAATGGCCAGGAATTGTACTCTGGTCTAGAATTTTGTCTACTTGTTTCTAGTTACCGGGGGTTAAAACTACATAAAAATACTTAAGTTGGAAAGAACTAGATGGATGAAGAATGTGTATACCTTGGTAGCTTTGGTTAGTTATAGTTATAAATGGTGATGTTTATTTTAGAGTTTGGTTCATCTTCCTAAAGGCAAAAAGCATTGTATGTATGAGAGTAGCAGTTTCTCTTTCCTTACCTTAGCAATTAAAGGTTAGCATTTCCATGTCTGCAATTCATGAAGTACAACATTTTGAGGATATAATCCCTTATAACATGTCACAATCTTGTAGTTTTAGATGAGATTACCGGAAGTTTTTATTTTGTTCCCAAATGCGGTCATGCCTGTGGTTCCCCCAACTTGAAACAGTTGGCTGAACTGGAAATGCCAAATGTCGTATGCAAGCATGTTTAGATCCATAGAAGATAGATAAGATTATTGTGTGTGGATTGCATTCACATGAGCAAACACATTGGCATGCAGGGATGGGTTTGTCTCTAGATGATGTCAACTAATCGTACGAGAAGGTACATATCTGCGTATAAACACTTTAGAACTGAATAGACTCCTTAAGATCTATGGTGATTTTCGTCAAATAAACCTAACCACTTTATTATTGGAGCAATAATATCCATACAGAACCTTACAATCATGTTGCCATAGGCTCCGCATCGGAAGCTTCACATAATCACAGGTCTCTATTAGAATCTGAGTTAATACTGGAAGACATTGCGACCGACTGTTTGAGGAAGAGTAAGAATGCTATTTCTTGCGGGTGGCACAGATGACACGAATCATTCTGAAGCATGTGATGCGGGGAAAAAGGTTTATTTGGAATTTGTACTTGACTTGATAAATAATTTGATTTTTTTTTAATGTGACTCCTTATTCTTTTACAGATTATAAGTTTTCTATTAAATGTAAAAATGATAAAGCTTATGATTAAAAATTATGTATACTTTTAAGTAATAGAACATTATTTAACCTAATTCAAAAATGTGTGTCCCCAATCTCTCGAATTGGGAAGTTCGTATCGATGAATTTTTTCTTTTATGCATTTAAGTATGAGGCGCCAAATGCTTATTCACGAGGACGACATAAATTTGTGTTTCCACATTCCTTGTCCCCTTCTGAAGTTGGGCACAATTCCTGGCATTCCTTTTCCCTTCTCAGCTCATTTTGAATCCCCGGGTAGGATTGTGAAAAACCTAAAAATTTGATTCGATTCGAAGGATTCGGCTCGAAAAAGTTCGGCTCGTGGCTCGATTCGGGACACCAAACGTAGAGCCCAACCTATAAAATAGGATTCGGCGAATCGGACCGAACGGTTCGGCTCGATTCGAGGGGCTTTGGTCCAAGACATAAACCCCTCCCATCCAAGGTCGAACCATTCGGCTTCGGCGAATCGGACCGAACTATATTAGAACTATACTGGACTTATGGAGTTATACTATACTTTAACACGAGTCGAATCGAATTATATTCGAACGGTTCGAAAATTCGAGCCGAATCGAATCGAACTATAAAAAAATAAATTAGCCTTCGAGCCGAATCGAACCTCAAATTCTGAGGTTCGAAAATTTCGAGCCAAGCTGAACCCTGTGAAGGTTCGGTACAGTTCGGCTCGTTTACGGCCCTATCCCCAACTATTGTTGCATTGTTTTTCCCATTTATTATTTCACAATTATGCACGCCCTACAATCAACTGGTTTGAAAAAATATTTTTTTTACCCTTTTGAATTTTTTTAGAATATAATATGTGAAAATATTACATTTAAGCTGTAGTAATATTGAAAAAAAATAAAAATAATAGAAATTTAAAAAGGTAAAATATTTTTTCAACATCAATTCATCTTGTATAAATATATTGTATATTATAAAAATATATTTATACATTAATACATTATATTAATATATATTTAAAAGAGAGGGTTATGTTCACCCTCTTAAAAGAGGGTGAACAAAGTCCCACTCGGTGCAAAGAGCATTAACACTAGGGATGGCAGGAAAGCCCAAACCCGTGGGGGCCACCCGAACCCGAACTAGGGCTGGCAATTCGTGCGTGTCGAGTCGTTATCGGGTCGACACGATAACGACACGACACGATAAGGCCAAACACGAATACGATCCATTAAGTACATGCTCGACACGAACACGACACGAAAGGTTGAAACACGAACACGACACGAACACGATATGACACGATATTTTTCGTGTTGACACGACACGATAATGACACGATACGACACGAATTGATAAATTCAAATAAAAATTAGAAAATAAACTTAAAATATTTAAAATGATAATAAAATTAATGCTAAAAATATATAAATATTATCGGGTTACACGAACACGACACGACACGACACGAACACGAAAGTTATCGTGTTACACGAATCCGACACTAACACGACACGAAATTAGCGTGTCCTTATTGTGTCGACAAGATAAGGACACGAACACGATAAGACCAAACACTAACCCATTAATTTCGTGTGTGTTCGTGTCGGGTTATCGTGTCGTGTCGGAAATTGCCAGCCCTAACCCGAACCCAAGTCAACGGGCGAAACCCGAGTTGGTAGGTTTGGGTTTGGGTTCAGCGACACCGATATTACGGTGCGGGTTTGGGATCACTCAAACCCACACCAAACCCGACACCCGCCTTGATTATATGCTAAATTACCTAATTACCCTATGTATATATAAGTGTAAATTAGGATTTTCACTTTTCACCCATTCCTTTCCTACACATCTCACGACTCACTCTGCCTATGTTAATTGTATGTTATTGTAATTTAATTTCTTGAGAGTCTATGTTGAAGAATATGTTAAACTATGTTATTATTGTATTGTCATTTGTAAACTATTTTATTATTCTATAGACATTTTCAAACTATGTTAAATTATGCTACATTTTGCATTTTATCAAATTTGAATTTGGATGAGCACCAAACTTGAATTTTGGTTCTGCCTGATCAAGCTGCGGGTTTGGGTTTGAGTGAAAAAACCCGAACCCAATGGGTGTGGGTGTGGGTTTTATTTTGCCACCCAAATAGCTTTTGGGTTTGGGTTTGGGTTCGGGGTGGTGATTTCGGGTGTGGGTTTGGGGAGTATGAAACCCGCACCCGACCCGACCCGTTGTCATCCCTAATTAACACAAGGTACTAAAGAACACTTGGGTTTCTTAAAATTAGTGTATGTTGAGACTGTGGGTCCACAGAGGCATGGGTCTATAGAGGCGTGGGTCCGCGGTTAATTGTGGTGCATTTTATAAATGTGTTTTGAGTTATGGCGTTTCCGGAAATATGTGTTTCATCTTTTTCTCATTTGCATGTTTTGACTATATGTGTAAGGTGTAAGTTGTTCATTCACTTTGTCATAGTCAATGACAATATTTGTCAAGGGACTTAGTTTGTACAAATTCTAGCCAAAAAGGACATGGTTGGACCAATATACTCTTACTTTTCAATAAAATTAACCCACTTTATCTCTCTCCTTATCTTTTCTGAGTTTCTAGGATACGACATATGTATTTCGTACTGTCTCGTTACCATGTGTTGTTTACCTTTTGTCTTATTGTATCGTAACTTCTTATCTTATTTACCGTGTTGGAATATTGTACACGAGGTACCAGTAAGCGGATACGATATTTGTTTTTCGTTACATTCGTTACATTACCCGATTAATAATTGATCATTTATTATTTGTTTTTCGTTACGTTTCGTTACGTTACCAATACAGTAACATATTAAGTTTAAATGGTACACTTGGTAAGAAGTTACAATTCTTACCAATATACTAGAACCCCATTAAGACATATACTAATTCGTAGTTGGAAATAGTTACGGTTACACTAATACGAAGTCATTAATTCGTAACTTCGTAGTAGTTACACTTGGTAAGAAGTTACAATTTCTTACCAAAATATACCAGAACCCCATTAAAACAGATACTAATTCGTAGCTGGAAATAGTTGCGGTTACACTAATACGAAGTCATTAATTCGTAACTTCGTACTAGTTACACTTGGTAAGAAATTACAATTTCTTACCAATATACCAAAGTGTAAACAGTGACACCCTTACTAATTTGTAGTTGGAAATAGTTACGGTTACACTAATACGAAGTCATTAATTCGTAACTTCGTACTAGTTACACTTGGTAAGAAGTTATAATTTCTTACCAATCGTAACAGTTACGAATTCGTAACATGTATACCAAATCTCCAATACGAAAATTTCAAATCGGCACAAATGTGTTATGAAATTTGAATTTCGGAACTTCATACTGATACGAAATGATAAAATCTTAATAGAAAATCAAGGCATAGTGATACGAAATGACAATAATGTAACATGGTAACCCAGTACGAAATGAATAAATCGTAACAACTGTAAATTCGTAACCACGTATGCAAACATGCAAAAAACTATATCTAAAACACCAATACATACAAATCGATCGGAAATCACCCCTAATATACCACGAATCACCAGAAATCATATGAAAACTTGTAAATCATCAAAAACAAATACGAAAATAACAATATTTCAAGCTAGATCTAGGATTTTTCTAGAGAGAGAAAGATGGAGAAAGGGAAATAAAATCGAAAGAGAGAGTAGGGAAGATTCGGAGCTGCTGGCGGTCGTCAGACAGGAAAGACTGGAGCTCCGACGAAGTCGGCGCCGGAAGGAGCTAGGGTTCCGGTGCAATGGCGCGACAACGGTGTTGGATCTACGGGCGATGCAACTTCAGCGGCGGCGGAAAGAACTGGAACTCCGGCGAAGTCGGCTCCGGAAATAGCTAAGTTCCAGTGAGATCTGGAGATGGTTGTGAGGGAGGGAGGGTGGATGGGTGGCGCGGGTGGGAGGGAGGGTTTGAGAGAGAGGAGAGAGAGAGAGAGAGAGAGAGAGAGAGAGAGAGAGAGAGAGAGAGAGAGAGAGAGAGAGAGAGAGAGAGAGAGAGAGAGAGAGAGAAATAAGGGAGGTCACGGATAAATTGGTCCAAAATTGTTCTTTTTGGCTACAATTTGTACAAACTAAGTTGCATGAATTTTTTTCTCATGTTTCAAAGTTTGTAAGTGTGTGTTTATAGGTGTATCTTCTCTTAGAGCATACAACTATATCCAAGTAAAAAATCTTAATGGAAGGAAAAGAAATAAAATTTAATTTATATCAATTTAATTTTTTTTGATAATTTTCATATTTTACTTTAGATTTTATTTTAATAATATTTTATTTATTTTGGTCAAAGAAGGTGATGTTAGATAAGTAATGAACAACAAATAAATAATCACGAGACTTTATCCAACCCGTGCGTTGCACGGTCTTTGGTTGAATATCTACGTGTTTTTACGTAATGTTGGTGCAGACGGTTGAATAAACATATGGCGAAATTTAGATGCATTTTAGAGAAATTTATAGGTTTTTTTATTGTTATTGTCCTTTTATTTTAGTCTATGTAATTAGTTATATGTAATGTATTGTATTTATTTTAGTTGATTTGATTGTGATGTTATCATAACTTTTCTATTTAAATTAGTTTATTTACATTAAAAGTTACAATTAAAATAGTATTTTCACATGTAATGTTTTAATATGAATAAGTTACATAATTTTTTTTTTTGCCTAGTTATTTGTCACTTTTTTCATAACGAATTATAAAACCATTCCTCGCTTAATGTGCGGAACTAATTTTGGTTATGTTTGAAGGTAAGCGTTTTTGTTGGTACTGTTTTGTTGGTGTCGAATATAATTTAGTAGATTAGGACGTCCTTGATACCGATTTTGTTACCTGCGTTTGCAAATACTTGGCCCGAGTCGGTCACATGTTAAATAGACAATATGTTTGTGATATAAAGTGTATTCGAACATTCACATGAGAAGAGTAAAGAATATATTATTTATTAGCTTTGGTATGTAATTTGAATAAAGAACAATTCAAGAGTTCCGATATGAACAATTCAAGAAGAGTAAGGGTTGGCAACGTTCCGATATGAACGTTCTATTTGAGAGTTCCGATATGAATAATTCAAGAAATCATAATAACTTTCATAATATTTAATTAGCTTAAGCCCAATCTCCGGATATAGCCCAAAATCAAATGAGAAGCCCGTCTATCAAACATTAAACTATCCAAACCAACACAGATAAGATAACTAATTATCATTTCTTAACCTAACCCTACACATACGTTGTATACTCCGCCCCCATCTCAACTCTCTGTCACCAAACTCACATCTTATCTCATCACCATCATCTAACCATAACCGAATACTAAACCCTTCAAAACGATTCTCACAAACACAAACTCAAACCGTACACACATATTTCTTCATTTTCTGTTCCATTGGAATCAAGATAGCAAGTTTAAGGCTTCAAGATCCAATGGGGTCTCCGGTAGGTTTTATTTGTTGTTTAAGAGATTGTAAACGAACAAAGATAAGAAATTAACAGATTTGTTATTTCTCTAATCTTTTTGTTTCGGATATCAATTGAAGTTTAGCTTCACAATAATGGATCGATGATGATCTCTTTCGTGTTATAGACCTTCAAAGTCAGATCTTGTATTTATCATTTATGTTAAGCTATAAGATCTATGATGAGATGATTCTTTCATTTGATTGACCTTTGAAAGGTTTGATATTACCTTGAATAAGGTGAAATAAATAAATCTGAGATCGAGTAATTATTTTCTTCTCTTTTCGTTTTTGTGAGTGTTACCGACATTGGTGGGGTTGGGTTGGGTGGTGTGGCGTGCTAACTCAAATGAAAGTGGTCTATTTATATATTAGAATGCATAAAACGTTTCTAGGGCATATGTATAGGCCCCTTTAAATGCAACACTTCATATTCATCTTAATGGTTGCATGGGCATATGTATAGACCCCTTTAAATGCAACACTTCATATTCATCTTAATGGTTGCATTCATGATTTGCATTACTAAGAATTGATTATGTGAAAGATGATTTGTATTCTTTGAAATTAAAGAGAGAGCATTCAAAATGAGTTTATCATAAACGAATTTGTAGTTATTTGGTTACTTTGTGCACAAATCCCCTTCCACATTAAATTAAGGGGATAAGCTTTAAGTAGTTTAGATAACTTAATGTATTTATTAGTTATGATAGTATTTTATTTTATTTGGTTAGATAAAAAGTTAAAATTACAGTAAAATTATATATTGTTTATTGATTATTGTAATGGTCTTTGTTTCATTTATTTAAAGATAATAAATAAGGAAAAAATCAAATGTTTAATTTGTATCAAATTATGACAATAATAAAATTTAAAAAATGATCTTAGGTTTAGAATACTAGTACAGCTAATTATAAATAAGTTAAATTAAATTTTCAAATTTGAGGATGAATGTCTTCTCACATAGAAACTAAACTATAGAAAAAGGACAAAACTTGTAAATTTTTTCACGTGGATAGATATACTTGTAAAATTTTTGAATATGCTTGTTAACGGATTAAATTCATACTGGCCCGGCCTTAATTTATATCTAAACTTAATTAATTTTATTGCACTCAGATTGAATTGAATTACATCTCAAATACATTAAAAATCAATTCATTTCTAATCCATTAAGTTTAATGGATGAATGGAGCGGAATTCGGACACCGTTCATCATTCATCATTTTGAACAAAATTAATAACACTAAAAAAATTACAATTTAACATTCTAAAATGTCCAAAATCCAAATTTTTTTAATAACTTAAACTACAAGCTCATATCAAACAAAGAAAATATATTTAATAAAATAATTCAAATGCATTACATTACTAATTTAATTATATTTTATTTTAACTTTGGAATTCAGCCCCTATTTTGATATTACTATGTGAGCTTTTGCACATCATTCATTCTTAATTGCAGTAATAATATAACTATCAGTTTGACACTAAAAAATCATCATTTAAATTCATTTATATTAATAAATGCAAAATTGTAATACAACAAATTAAAAGTAATCATCAGAGAGAGGGGTACCATCGCGCCATGGCTGGCGTTTTCCCTAGCAGCCCAAAAATCTTGACGGCGCACGACACCAGGGTTGGCGCCATAGGTGGTTGCGCCGTGGTGGCCAGCCCACGCGGTGCTGCGTTGTTGTTTATTTTTTTTTATTCTCTTTTTGGTGGGTTTGTTTGTGTTCGTGTTTGGATGTTGTGTTTATATGTTGTGTTTATGTTTGTGTTTGTGTTTCTGTGTTTGCTTTTTTTTTTTTGGTTGTTTGCAGGGGGTAGGAAGAAGAAGCAGGGAAGAAGGTAGCTAGGTTTTGTTGTTTATTTTTTTTTTTTTTACTTTTTCATTTTATATTTTTTTGTTTAGAGTATTTACATTTTAAGTCCATTTTACATGTTTTTACATCGTTAGTCCTTAATATCTTCGACAAGCTCGAATCCGGGCAAAGTAATCTACCGACGAGAACGAGAATTAGGCTTTTATTTCTATGTTTATAATTTTTTTTAATGTAATGTGTGGTTTTTATTGTAATGTGTGTTTTTTTCAATTAATGAGTTTATTTTAGTTAATATTATGTATGATTTATTTTAAGTTAAAAAAAAAAAGGCCGACGGCATCAGAATTTCTGGTGCCAACGAATACGGCCTGTAATGCCGTCGATTTCAGTGCATGGAGATTTTTATCGACGCGCAACACTTTTTGGTCCATGGCACCAAGCCATGGCACCAAGGTTACCATCACTCTCAAACACAAATAAAAATTAGGTATTAATAAATGCAAGTTTCAAATATAGCTAGTTAAAAATATAAAATTAGGTATTATACATAAAATTTTCACGCAGATTAACTTATTATAATATATATTATTTTATAAGTATAGAAACTATATATAATTTTAGAAAACAATACTTAATTGAAGTACACCAAAGTTTTTCTTTATTATTGGTGGGAATGATATACCACATATACGGGCATATTTTATTTGTGCATATCTTTGAAAATTGTATTAGTAGAAGTCGTTAAAAAAGGAGGTTGTGAAGCTGGTGCCGCCACTATCGAGACAAGTGAAATGTTCCTACTCTTTTTGTAATACCCGAATTTTCAGTATAAATTTTTCGCGTTATTTTATCTGAGATATACTGTATAGTTTGGTATCTATACAGTATGGATAAAATAAATTGAGAACCGAGACAGTTATACTAGTGTGATTATCGTTTTTGGATTGACAGATATATTCAGGATATGTTGTATGAGGTTGAACAGATTTGGATATCAGGTATACCGTATGAGAATATTTTTGGATTCAGTATGTGTATTCAGTATGCCGTATGTTCGTATTTGTTATGTCGAGACGTTGGACAGGAATTGCTGTAAATGGCTAAGTATGGAAGCCATTACATACGTTATGTGTTGAAGCTTACGTACGTTAAATTGGTAGAGTTACGTACGTTATGGCCGAGACATTACGTACGTAACATGGGAATCAGACGATCGAGTCGTGGTCGGCAGGTGGGGCCCTGTGTCGGCAACTTCCGGCGGAGGATGTTGACAGGTGAGTCATCGTACATGTTACGTACGTTATACAGGACGTGTTACGTACGTAACACGACCATTGTACTGTAGCAAGTCAACTGGTATATTACGTACGTTATATGGCATGGGTTACGTACGTAAGGAAGTTCACGTTTTGAGGCAGTAAGTGCAGGGTGGCATTACGTCGCTAACCAGACAAGATAGCGTCGTAAGAGGTGTTACGTCGTTAACTTGGGAATGTTACGTGCGTAACGAGCGGGAGTTTATATAAGGAATGACCGTCATTTCATTTCACTTCATCATTTCTCTTCGTTTTCATCTCCAAACCTTGAGAGAGGGATATTTTGGCTCTCCTAATTCGATTTTGAGCTTGAGGGCTTGGATTTGGAGCTTGGATATGGACTTATTGATGATTCTTGAAGTGATTTCTTGTGTATTCCATCTTCTAAGAGGTATGTTGGATAATCCTCCTTTTCATTTCGGATTTTTTGATGTTGTTATTGATAAATGATTTGTATGAAGATGATTAAGATGTTGTTGTTTCGATTCTTGAGGTTATATGAGGTGTATGTTGAAGGAAGATGATGATATGTTGGATTATGTCTTGATTATGTTGCTATGATTATGGAATCATAATATTCTTGATGTTCTTGGTAGTATTGCTTCGATTCTTGATGTTAAGAAGATCATATGTTGAAGAACATGATGATATATGCCTTGAATTATGATTAAAGATTGGTTAGATGTTAGAAAACATCGGATTATGTTCTTTTATGGATTGTGAACGTGAATTCGGATAATTCATGTTCTTGAAGGACTCATAAGTTATACATGTTATGATTTTGGAAGGATTTCGGATAATTTGGAATGTGATTATTCACGATAATAATCGGTAAATTGTTTTCTACGAATTTACAAGTATGAACAAGAAAGAGTTTTGTCTTCGTATTTGGAGTTGAAGTTGGAATCGAATATGTTATAAAATCCTTAATGTCGAGATGAATTGATCATTGATTTGATTAATACGTTTTAAAGTGTTGGTGTTTTGAATATGAATATGGAATATTGACATTTAGAACTAAGTTATGTATTTGGTACAATATTCGTATAGGAATACGAATATGATTTCGAGTTTGATGAGAATTATTATTCATGTTTGAATTTGGAAATTCATACTTATTGAATAAGTGTTCAATTCGGATAATGGAATTATTTGAAACCTTTGGAATATGGTTATTTATGATGTTGAATTAATCGGATCGTCCGGATTGATAATGATAACCGGTAATTGGTTTATATTATGAATTTACAAGGAGGAAACTTGTATCCGTATTTAAGATTGAGTTTGGAATTGGTAATGTTAGACTCTTGTTGGTTTAAATTGATTATTGATATGATCTTCGGATTTTGGAATCGTATTGTGGTTTTGAATTCGTGTTTGATTGGTTCGGGTTGTTTGGATATGTGTTTAATCGGGATATTGTAGAATCGTTGTTGATCGGTTATTGATTGTTATTTGTGATCATCGAGTTACGGCTTGTATCGTGGATATGGGTTCGTATTTGTTGAGTTGGGTTATTTGGTATTATGTATATGATCGGGGTATCGTTGAACCGTTGAGTTTGTTGGTTGAGTATGTCGGTTATTGATTTTTATCGAATGTGTGTTAATCGGTTATTGCAATAGGTTGATATGTTTTGATCGTGGATTATGATCGTTGAGTTGCGGTTGAGGCTAAAGAGTTCGTAGATTGCTTTTGGTCGGGGCTAAGGAGCTCGTAGACAAAGGCAATGGATTTTGGTAACGGCTTCGTGGTATCGGTATCGAGGCAAGTTTATACTTGTTCAGTTTATAATATTTGATGAATGGTTTCGTTTTCATTTCATTTATAATTCGTATAGCAATGTTGTTAGAAATGTAAGTTGTCGGGATAATGGTTTGTATATCGTGCTCTGGTTGTAATAAATCATAAGGTATATGATTTAATTGTGTTCAAGGAAGACGTGATTTATTTTTTGGTCAAGGATATAGAATATCGGATATCGCGGATAGTTATCGTAATGACATAAGTATCGGGATAAAGGGTTATTGATATTGAATGGATGGTACCTTATTTGAGATTATTTGTATAACTGTGTATTCGTTCAGAGATGTTGTTCGTGGAAAGGATATTGTCGTCGGCTTTGAGGTAACTTATGTATTGTTCAGTTATGAGATAATTAGTATGTTGAGTTGTTGTATATGTTGAGGTTTCGTATAATGAGTTTCGTATCGGTTATTCGTTGAGGGATGTTGATCCCAGGACTATTGTATTGAGATCGTAGATCGTGTTGGTCATTCATTTGGGATGATGATCCCAGGATTGATGTTTTGGATATTGATTAGTCGTATCGACTTTTCATTGTCAGTCTGTTGTTGTTCACTTCGGTGAGTCTTTTGATCCTTATTGGATATGTGTTTCTTTGAGTTTCGTTGTCATGTTGCATCGTGACATATCCGAGTCATATCTGCGTGCCGATTGGTTATTGTGTAGGATTTTTAGCCGGGCACATGATGGTTATGTGTTGATATTTCCACATTGAACCGTGCACACGAGGCGTAGTTCGTGAGGCTAATTAGGTACAAGACCACACGTGTATGTGATCAATACCCGGGTGGCTTGTGCACGGACACATTTCCGGATCGGGCGTACTATGACTTCCATCTTTGAGCCATATTGTTTGGTCGTTCATCCTCCATTTATGGTCAGTATGTTCGATTTGTGACAGTTGTTCATATGCCCGAGGGGTATGTTCGACGATCGGAGTTATTTCTTGAGATCCATTATTGTTGATCATTTGGAGTTTACCTTGTTGATGGTATTCTCGGTTATGGTTGGTCCTTTGTTGATCATTTGGAGTTTACCTTGTTGATGGTATTCTCGGTTATTGTTGATCCTTCATTGATTGCGTTCGAGATTTACCTTGTTGATGGTATTCTCAATTATCGTGATCCTTTATTGGTCGTATTGGAGTTATCATGTCGATGATATTCTCAGTGATGTTTTGGTTGATCTGGTTATTGATCGTATCAGCATTCGGTACGCGTCGATGTTCGTGGATTTGTTATCATTATCATATGGTAGTTGATCTACAGATATGTTGTGTACTGTTGGTTTATCCAGGTTGAGTTTGATTGTGTAATCCGATGGACAGGATTTGGCACGGATGAATTATTTCATGATTATGAGTTATGATGATGTTTTGAGGATTGTTGGTATTTTTTGGAATACAGTAGAGATGATTGTTGTTGAATTCATTTCGTCATTTGAGAATACGAAATGTGGAATCTGTCAAGGATTGATTTAGTATGGATTGTTATGGATTGGTAAGGTATGACGGTAAGATTACTTTGGTAGTATTCTTACAATATTATTACATTGGTATGTAATTATTTATGATGATGTGATCGGTATCATTATTGAGTATTGTGGCTGACCCCGTCGTGGGCTTTATTTTTAGGTACTCGGAGATCGAGCTAGTAGCGGTCGTGAAGGGATGAGCTTCCCGATGTGATACTGGCGGTGGCATGTTTTGGAGAATCGAGTATATCTTTTCTGGTTATTCTTTTCCGCTGCAAATGTGTATTTTGAACTGTATTTTTATCCGCTGCGTGTGTATATTTCAAAATGACTTTTCGGTATCTTTATCCGCTGCATGTGTGTATTTTAAATGGCCCTTTTGGCATTTTACGAACTTGGGTTATTTTCGTCAAATGCTTTTTCCCAATTATTTTTGATGCGTTTAAGTGGCGGCTTTACGTACATTTTGTACTATCGAGATTTGGCACTTCGCCTTGTATTTTCAAATGGTATTTTATGGCGGTATTTCAAAATTATGCTTTTGAAAATATTTGAGTATTTAAAATATTACCGTCATCGGCCTTTTGGTGTTTTTGAATTGGTTTTGTAAATGGTTATTAGCCTGGTGGGTTCCGGCGCGGGACCTACTGGCTGTAATATCCCGGATGGTTTTGGGGTGTTACGAGAAGATGGTATCGGAGCTTGGGTTTTGAAACCCGGGCGTATGTGTTATGTGGCTCTACCAGACGTAGTAGCGTGGCTTTTGAAAATGAGTTTTCGACTTTTGAGTCAAATCGATTTTTGGAGTTTCCAAAATTTTTGAGATTCTTTTCAAACCGCTATTTGTGATATTCGTGTGTTTTGATTGTGTTGAGACTTCGTATGGGAGTCGTGTGCTAGTATCACGGAGATCATCGGCTTCACGCACCTGTAAGTATATTGGTTTGGTTATTTCGCTTGTGGCGACGCTTGATTGTTTTTGTGATGAGTTGGAAAATTTTGGACTTATCTGTTGTTGGCGACAGTTGCAAGTTTCGAGGACAAAACTTATTTTAAGGGGTAGTATGTAATACCCGAATTTTCGAGATAAATTTTTCGCGTTATTTTATTCGAGATATACCGTATAGTTTGGTATCTATACGGTATGGATAAAATAAATTGAGAACCGAGACAGTTATACTAGTGTGATTATCGTTTTTGGATTGTGAGATATATTCGGGATATGTTGTATGAGGTTGAACAGATTTGGATATCGTATACCGTATGAGAATATTTTTGGATTCGGTATGTGTATTCAGTATGCCGTATGTTCGTATTTGTTATGTCGAGACGTTGGACAGGAATTGCTGTAAATGGCAAAGTATGGAAGCCATTACATACGTTATGTGTTGAAGCTTACGTACGTTAAATTGGTAGAGTTACGTACGTTATGGCCGAGACATTACGTCGTAACATGGGAATCGACGATCGAGTCGTGGTCGGCAGGTGGGGCCCTGTGTCGGCAACTTCCGGCGGAGGATGTTGACAGGTGAGTCATCGTACATGTTACGTACGTTATACAGGACGTGTTACGTACGTAACACGACCATTGTACTGTAGCAAGTCAACTGGTATATTACGTACGTTATATGGCATGGGTTACGTACGTAAGGAAGTTCACGTTTTGAGGCAGTAGGGTCTGGGGTGGCATTACGTACGCTAACCAGGACAAGATAGCGTACGTAAGAGGTGTTACGTACGTTAACTTGGGAATGTTACGTACGTAACGAGCGGGGAGTTTATATAAGGAATGACCGTCATTTCATTTCACTTCATCATTTCTCTTCGTTTTTCATCTCCAAACCTTGAGAGAGGGATATTTTGGCTCTCCTAATTCGATTTTGAGCTTGAGGGCTTGGATTTGGAGCTTGGATATGGACTTATTGATGATTCTTGAAGTGATTTCTTGTGTATTCCATCTTCTAAGAGGTATGTTGGATAATCCTCCTTTTCATTTCGGATTTTTTGATGTTGTTATTGATAAATGATTTGTATGAAGATGATTAAGATGTTGTTGTTTCGATTCTTGAGGTTATATGAGGTGTATGTTGAAGGAAGATGATGATATGTTGGATTATGTCTTGATTATGTTGCTATGATTATGGAATCATAATATTCTTGATGTTCTTGGTAGTATTGCTTCGATTCTTGATGTTAAGAAGATCATATGTTGAAGAACATGATGATATATGCCTTGAATTATGATTAAAGATTGGTTAGATGTTAGAAAACATCGGATTATGTTCTTTTATGGATTGTGAACGTGAATTCGGATAATTCATGTTCTTGAAGGACTCATAAGTTATACATGTTATGATTTTGGAAGGATTTCGGATAATTTGGAATGTGATTATTCACGATAATAATCGGTAAATTGTTTTCTACGAATTTACAAGTATGAACAAGAAGGAGTTTTGTCTTCGTATTTGGAGTTGAAGTTGGAATCGAATATGTTATAAAATCCTTAATGTCGAGATGAATTGATCATTGATTTGATTAATACGTTTTAAAGTGTTGGTGTTTTGAATATGAATATGGAATATTCACATTTAGAACTAAGTTATGTATTTGGTACAATATTCGTATAGGAATACGAATATGATTTCGAGTTTGATGAGAATTATTATTCATGTTTGAATTTGGAAATTCATACTTATTGAATAAGTGTTCAATTCGGATAATGGAATTATTTGAAACCTTTGGAATATGGTTATTTATGATGTTGAATTAATCGGATCGTCCGGATTGATAATGATAACCGTAATTGGTTTATATTATGAATTTACAAGGAGGAAACTTGTATCCGTATTTAAGATTGAGTTTGGAATTGGTAATGTTAGACTCTTGTTGGTTTAAATTGATTATTGATATGATCTTCGGATTTTGGAATCGTATTGTGGTTTTGAATTCGTGTTTGATTGGTTCGGGTTGTTTGGATATGTGTTTAATCGGGATATTGTAGAATCGTTGTTGATCGGTTATTGATTGTTATTTGTGATCATCGAGTTACGGCTTGTATCGTGGATATGGGTTCGTATTTGTTGAGTTGGGTTATTTGGTATTATGTATATGATCGGGGTATCGTTGAACCGTTGAGTTTGTTGGTTGAGTATGTCGGTTATTGATTTTTATCGAATGTGTGTTAATCGGTTATTGCAATAGGTTGATATGTTTTGATCGTGGATTATGATCATTGAGTTGCGGTTGAGGCTAAAGAGTTCGTAGATTGCTTTTGGTCGGGGCTAAGGAGCTCGTAGACAAAGGCAATGGATTTTGGTAACGGCTTCGTGGTATCGGTATCGAGGCAAGTTTATACTTGTTCAGTTTATAATATTTGATGAATGGTTTCGTTTTCATTTCATTTATAATTCGTATAGCAATGTTGTTAGAAATGTAAGTTGTCGGGATAATGGTTTGTATATCGTGCTCTGGTTGTAATAAATCATAAGGTATATGATTTAATTGTGTTCAAGGAAGACGTGATTTATTTTTTGGTCAAGGATATAGAATATCGGATATCGCGGATAGTTATCGTAATGACATAAGTATCGGGATAAAGGGTTATTGATATTGAATGGATGGTACCTTATTTGAGATTATTTGTATAACTGTGTATTCGTTCAGGGATGTTGTTCGTGGAAAGGATATTGTCGTCGGCTTTGAGGTAACTTATGTATTGTTCAGTTATGAGATAATTAGTATGTTGAGTTGTTGTATATGTTGAGGTTTCGTATAATGAGTTTCGTATCGGTTATTCGTTGAGGGATGTTGATCCCAGGACTATTGTATTGAGATCGTAGATCGTGTTGGTCATTCATTTGGGATGATGATCCCAGGATTGATGTTTTGGATATTGATTAGTCGTGTCGACTTTTCATTGTCAGTCTGTTGTTGTTCACTTCGGTGAGTCTTTTGATCCTTATTGGATATGTGTTTCTTTGAGTTTCGTTGTCATGTTGCATCGTGACATATCTGGAGTCATATCTGCGTGCCGATTGGTTATTGTGTAGGATTTTTAGCCGGGCACATGATGGTTACGTGTTGATATTTCCACATTGAACCGTGCACACGAGACGTAGTTCGTGAGGCTAATTAGGTACAAGACCACACGTGTATGTGATCAATACCCGGGGTGGCTTGTGCACGGACACATTTCCGGATCGGGCGTACTATGACTTCCATCTTTGAGCCATATTGTTTGGTCGTTCATCCTCCATTTATGGTTGGGTATGTTCGACAGTTTGTGACAGGTTGTTCATATGCCCGAGGGGTATGTTCGACAGTCGGAGTTATTTCTTGAGATCCATTATTGTTGATCATTTGGAGTTTACCTTGTTGATGGTATTCTCGGTTATGGTTGGTCCTTTGTTGATCATTTGGAGTTTACCTTGTTGATGGTATTCTCGGTTATTGTTGATCCTTCATTGATTGCGTTCGAGATTTACCTTGTTGATGGTATTCTCAATTATCGTGATCCTTTATTGGTCGTATTGGAGTTATCATGTCGATGATATTCTCAGTGATGTTTTGGTTGATCTGGTTATTGATCGTATAAGCATTCGGATCAGACGTCGATGTTCGTGATTTGTTATCATTATCATATGGTAGTTGATCTACGTATATGTTGTGTCTTTGTTGGTTTATCCAGTTGAGTTTGATTGTGTAATCCGATGGACGGATTTGGCACGGATGAATTATTTCATGATTATGAGTTATGATGATGTTTTGAGGATTGTCGGTATTTTTGGAATACGTAGAGATGATTGTTGTTGAATTCATTTCGTCATTTGAGAATACGAAATGTGGAATCTGTCAAGGATTGATTTAGTATGGATTGTTATGGATTGGTAAGGTATGACGGTAAGATTACTTTGGTAGTATTCTTACAATATTATTACATTGATATGTAATTATTTATGATGATGTGATCGGTATCATTATTGAGTATTGTGGCTGACCCCGTCGTGGGCTTTATTTTTAGGTACTCGGAGATCGAGCTAGTAGCGGTCGTGAAGGGATGAGCTTCCCGATGTGATACTGGCGGTGGCATGTTTTGGAGAATCGAGTATATCTTTTCTGGTTATTCTTTTCCGCTGCAAATGTGTATTTTGAACTGTATTTTTATCCGCTGCGTGTGTATATTTCAAAATGACTTTTCGGTATCTTTATCCGCTGCATGTGTGTATTTTAAATGGCCCTTTTGGCATTTTACGAACTTGGGTTATTTTCGTCAAATGCTTTTTCCCAATTATTTTTCGGTACGTTTAAGTGGCGGCTTAACGTACATTTTGAACTATCGAGATTTGGCACTTCGCCTTGTATTTTCAAATGGTATTTTATGGCGGTATTTCAAAATTATGCTTTTGAAAATATTTGAGTATTTAAAATATTACCGTCATCGGCCTTTTGGTGTTTTTGAATTGGTTTTGTAAATGGTTATTAGCCTGGTGGGTTCCGGCGCGGGACCTACGGCGCTGTAATATCCCGGATGGTTTTGGGGGTGTTACACTTTTAACCACCTACTTCCTCCGTTCTCTTATTATTGCAACGTGTTGACTATTACACTGTTCACACACTGTCTTTTGACCATCTTTTGTGATTCATATATATGAAAAAAAATAGTCATGTGAGATCTTGTTAGATTCACCGCGAAATATATTTTTAAAATATCAAATTTTTATAATTTTTGAAAATAAAGAATTAAATATATTAATAATCAAAGTTATGTATTGGCAAGCGTGAAAGTCCAAATGTTGTAATTATAGTAGAACAGAGGTAGTATTTTATACGTGGCACTAATACACACTCCGCAGGAAATGACTCTCTTATTGGTTGGGTGGGTTTTGTTTAGTTGAAGAGCCGGTCAGCAAATTAAATAGACATCTTATTTTTCCAAATAATTTTATAAAAATTATCAATAAATAATATTTAAACCTAGCTATATGTTTTACTAAGCCTCAAAATATTTTTTTATACCAAATATTTGTGGGTTCGGAGAATTGAAATACTTTGTATTCTGGTCACTAAATTATAGGTTCAAAGGTTATAATAAAATCTTCTATATTACTGAATTTTCTACGTAGAAATTTATATACCAAATAAATACTTTTATAAGTTGATGGTGGAAGTCGTTGAACTTGCAATCATTCCTTGTTTTTTTTATATATTTTATTTCCACCGAATCCTACTTCTCTTATCGTGTGGACCGTGCTAGAGGAAATTTATACACACATGTTTACTCGTTTTTTTTTCTTTTTTGCGGGGACCCGCAACCGCTACTCTTCGAGTGCGCACTGGATAAACTCTTGGGCTGGACGTAATAGCCTGCAAACTACGTCAACCAGGTAAACCACACTATGTTGTGACAGGTGTTGTGCGGCGATTAATACACCTCAACGGCGATCGGCACAAGGGCCGAGCGACCAAAGTCAGCGTCAAATGAACCAAGGCAGACTTACCAAACGAAGATGCCAGATCAAGTTCTGTAATACCCGCAATTTCGATTTCCGATAATTTTCTTTTTTTGGCGGAAGTCCGTTTTGAGGACTCTCCAATGATCGTTTCGTCATTTTGAGAATATTTAATTCTGTACTTTTTGACGTCCGACTTTGTTTCGGTATTGTTTTGTTGAGTTTCGTGTTCTTAAGCGGTTTTTTCGCACTTGAGTTCGATTCTTGCGAATCTCGTCCGAAACTGTTGTTTCGAGTTTCTCGTAAGTTCGTTTAATGTTATTATTCATGTTGCGAGCTTTGGTTTGGTGTTTCGATTGTGTATCGTGTATTTCGGACATTTTGGGCCGTTTTCGTAATTTTCCAAAGTTTGGGGTAATTACTTCCGTTGTCGAATTCCGACACTTCGGGTGGTCGGAATCGTGTGTTCTCTTAGCTCTTAGATTCGTCTTTGCGAGTACTTCGTAACCGTATCTTCGTTTTATATTCAGATTCGGGTTTCGGGTTTGTCCGGGCCGTTGGAGTGGCCACGGCCGAGTCACGGTCGGAGCAGGGCCTGGCCTGGTCGAGTTACCGCCGTAAGGTGCCGGTTACGGCCGTACGGGTGCCAGGCAGTGTTCGGACGAATGCCGGTTACGGCCGTAAGGACCTGTCGGGTACGGCCGTAAGTGCCGAGTTACGGCCGTAAGGCCCTGTCGGTTACGGCCGTAACCCTGCCGGCTATATATAGCCTGGGCTCGGCCAGACTTTGTTTTTCTCACCTTTTCCTCATTTTTGTGCGGCTGCGGACGGGAGTGACCGGTAGGAGTTGTTCTTGGCCGATTCTACTCATTTCCAAGGCCTTTTTGAAGACTCTTGTTGATTATATCATCATCCAATCCGTGTTCTTCGTCGAATCAAGGTATATTTCTTGATTTTCCTTCAAGTTGACTTTTTAGAGAATTTGTTCTTGATTTCGATTCTAGTCCAATTTTGATACATCGGTTGGTGTAGTATGATGTTATTAATCGTCTTCTATGGGTTGTATATCCATATTTCGAGTTTGTTCAACTCGATTAGTGATTCGAGTGTTCTTGGGAGGTATCGAACATTGTGTGTTCGATTAAATGTCCCAATGAGTTTCCCTTCGATAGTTTGGTGGGATTTCCGTTGTTTTTTTACCTTGATTCTCATTGTGATCGTATCTTTTTGTTCTTGGCCATTTTGGGGGAAACCCTTGAATTTGTGTCGTTCGTCCCTTCAATTCAACGACTTTAGGTCGTGCTATGGAATTCGTTTTCATTGTTGCTATTGTTGTTCGTAGTTTATTGTCGCGGGTTAGCGTTCGGTGGAGTCGGCGGGTTCGTAGTCGGTTCGTGCCAACCTACTTCGGTCGATTCTACGCGTTGTGGTTATTCGAGGCAAGTACCTTGTCCATACAATTCTTGTTTTATGGATATGATAATTAGTGATCGTCTCCATGTGTTTATTTGATCGTTTGAATTTCACTTTCAAAGATTCGGTTAGCCTTGTTAAAGGCCCTCTTTCAAAACGCGTGTGTTTTGTGAACATTGTGTTCGTGGATGGTTACGTGAATTACTATGAATACACTTGGTGTTGTCGTTGTGCTTTGATAATATATATGTATATATTATCTCATATCGGTGCGTTGTGATTTGGCCATTGCGTCGTGCATTGTGTTTGTTGCCATTGAGTGAATTACTTGGATATTATTGATGTGATATGTTATTTGTGTGAATGTGTGGATATGGTTGAAGGTCTACGGTGACACATGGCACATGATCAAGTGGTCAGGATGCAACAAGTGATTGATCCAACCGTGAGAGGCTAAGATAATCTACGGTGACACATGGCTTGTGATCATGTGGCCAGGATGCAACAAGTGATTGATCCAACCGTGAGATATGGTGTGTGATTTGTTTCGCTAGCCAGCTTAGGAGGGTCCTTATAGGCCTCGAGTGGGATTTGTGGCTTCGTCCCGGTCCTAGGCGATGCCTATATGTGATTATGTTGTGTTGATTTTATGTCCGTTGAGGACACTTGATGTGGGCTCTGACCCTGTGAATTGTTGTTGGTTTTATTTGTGGAAAAAAAACCTTTGGACTGTGACCCCCCTGCTGATTTGAAAAGAGAAGGATTCGGTAATCCTAAATTATTTTCTATTAAAATTCTCAATGGCATTTTAAACCGTTTTATAAATTGTTTCCCTTGATTTGTGACCTTTGGTTTTTTTTTTTTGGAATGTTTTACCCAAACTCTTGTCTCGAGAAGTACTTTTCGTTACGTTTGGATCTTTGAGGATTCCTGGTTATTATTATCCTTGGAACTTGTATTGTATGGCTCGTATTTGCACTTTGTTCTTGCACTAGCAAAACAGTGGAGTTTTGCTAACCCCCGAGTATTCGGGGGGTGGATGTCTGTCTTTGCATTCAGGTTTTAGGAGCATAACACAGGGTCAGCACGAAGGATGATGAAATATGATCGATACTAATCACATGAGGAACCATACGTTGTTGTATTGGTTCAGTTGTATTTTATTTCCGCTGCAGTATATTTTCCCAGTTGTACGGGAGCATTTTGTATTCGACCCCTGCGTGGGCATGTATTGAGTTGTATGTATTTATTGAAAGACCAAATCGGTCTACTGAGTCATTTTTAGCCTTAAAGGCATTGTTGAGATGTTCGACGTTGTTTACCAGCCTGGTAGATCCTTGAGGAAAGGGTCTACGACGTGTAATATGCCTGAGTGGATTGGGGGTGTTACATAAATGGTATCAGAGAGATTTAGGTTATGGAAACCTAGGCTGTCGGGTTTAGTGGTGTCTGTGGAGTTTTTTGTCTCGTCAGAATTTGTCTGACTGAGTCGTGTCGCGATGCGTCGTCTGAGTTGGTTGGTCGTGATTAGTATCGTGGGGCGATCATCACCTTCGTGCGACCTGTGGATGTAAGTCTCCCTCCTTTGTGTTGTGCCTCGTGTGACATGAGTTCTTTGGTATGATTATGTGTTAAGTGATGGAATCTTTATGTAGATTCTCGGTTTCGTGATGTGTTTGTGTGACTCTCATGTTTCGTTTATATGAGGAGTGTTGTCGTTATTTATGTCCTTTTGACCGTGATATTTGGGTGTTTGTTTTCCAGAAAAGACATGTGTTGTCTTGGTTTTTGAGCGAGTTGATGCGTGTATTGTGATGTATGTAAGTGAATGTTGTTTTACATGTGAGTTTTTTGGCATTCTAGCCTAATAGATTTTTGAAAAACTTGAGTATTGTTGGGAAAAACAAATACCCTGCATCGAAACAGCCGGGATACCCGATCCCTGTATCGAATGTTATTTGATAAAGAGGTTTTGACATATATGCCAATCCGAATACAGTAAGGAAACTGTATCGAGGCTTTAAGGATTTATCCTGTATCGAAGACCTGCCTCGAATCAGCATAAGTGAAGCTCTTCAGTACAGCAATAAGACTTGTAAAAGACCAAGTATGGAAACTGTCTCGATGCTCAAAATATAGTTATCTTCCATACAGTTCACAACAGGACAAAGAAGGAACAGAAGTCAAGTCCCGTTGAACAAAGAAGTATTTAAATACTCAAGAATAAAGTATTTAAATATCGCCCCTTCGATCTTCAGAATCCGAAACTGGATCATGTCATATTCCCGTTGAAGGAAATCTTATTCAAACGGATACATCTCAACGGATACTTTCTTCAGAGACTATATATATCCTATGAAGACATTGAAGATCAGTTACCCAAGTAACCTAACACTCAAGCTATCAAAAGTTATCATCAGAGCAAACATATCTCCAAAGCATACCGCAATTAAGAACGAAAGAGATATACAAAGGCTCAACATCAAGAATGACCATCATCACCAAGATCTTCATATTCAAAGTGTTGTTCTTACCGGTTACCTACCTTTACCTCTGTAAAACCGAGCTCTGTGTGAACTCAACAAGTTATTCGACTGTGGGACGAATAAGGACGAAGCTTTGGAACTCGTGTGAAGAAGCTAGTCAAGAAGGAAGCTTTAACCAACTGCGTGAACGGTTGAAAGCGACATTCTTTGTATCAATCTGTGTGAACGATACAAGGATAGGTTTTTTTAAAAATACGTAGTTGTGAACGCAGAATTATAATAAACTTTTACTCCTGTGTGGAGGACCAAAGGACGTAGAGGGGTTTACCTCGAACCACTTTAATTACCGTGTTATTTACCTTCACTTTTAATGCTTTAAATTACCGTGATATATTAAGTATACACTATACACTTAGTTGCCGTATCCACAAAGAACCTCATCGTATCTAAGACTTCCGCTACGCACTCGTATTTAGAATCCGTACGGTTTGTTGTTTAAACTATTTCCCAAACCGTATCCAAGATACTTAAGTGGCCAACAAGTGGTATCGTAGCGGTTGATTCTAAAAAGAATCAATGTATTTCTTTTTAACCGAATCGATTCAAATCACTTATTTTCAAAACAGTCTCTTTCATTCCTATATTATCGGTATGGATACTTCTATGATTAACAAAGTCCCTATGTTCTCTATTAACGAATTTGACGATCGAGAATTAGAATGGAAGCTCATCTTGCAAAGAATGCACGAAGAGATGATTTTTGTTATACAGATGGTCCTATCAAGATCATGAAGGTCAATCCGCCGCAAGAATTGAGGGCCAAGCCCATGCCGAAATGCTCGAGAAGGAACGCGAGCAATGGACAATGATGAAAGGAAGCGAGCCAATCTTGACAACGTGGCTAAGAACGCGTTATTTGTCACTCTTGACAAAGGCACGTTCTCAAAGGTAAAGAGCTGCAAAACAAACCCAAAGAAATCGGGATAAACTCAAGTTAATTTGTGAGGGAACCGAGCTCTCAAAGAAAACAAGATTTCAAACCTCACTCAAAGAATTTGAATCGCTTGAAATGAAACCAACGGAAACACTTGAGGAACTTGACCTCGATTTACCGTATTGTTGGTGAACTTGAAGCGTTGGGCAAAATTTACACCCAAAAGGAGAAGAACTTAAAAATTTTCAGATCTCTCCCAGCCCGATGGGACATTAAGACCACAGCTATGCGTGTATCCTGTAATCTTAATGAAATATCCACTTTTGATCTCTTCTCTGACCTTAAAGCTTTTGAGTATGACATTAACAGAAGAGATAAAGCTGAAGAATCTCCTTCAAAAGTCACATCTCTCGCCGTCAGACGAACCGTCGACACAAAGATGCCTAGCTCGCCGAAGCCGGCCACAAGAATGCCGACAAGTGACGACGACATCCCGTCCCAAGATGAAATGGCGCTTCTAATGCATAAATTCAAAAGTTCATCAAACAACTGAAAGACTCCTACAGCCCAAACCTGTCAACAAGGTAAGTACCGAAACATCATCTGGTGATGCTAACTCGTGCTATAACTGCAGGAAACCGTGCCATTATGCAAACAAATGTCCTCATCCCAAAGTCTAAAGATTGCCCGAGGCCGAGCAACAAGAGAGAGATGAAAGAAGACGTGCTTGGAAAGACAAGCTTAAGGCCCCGATTGAGAATCGAAGCCTCCCCACACCATCTAAATCACAGAATGTCTTCAGTGGTCATCGAAGTGATTCATCCGACGATGAGTTCGATGATAAAGCATACATGTGCTTTATGGCCAAAGATGTTCCGTAAGGTGAAGACAATGACGATGAGGTAAGTTCAACCTCGCCTATTCCATCTAATGCATCTCATACTTTCAAAATATGATGAATGAGTTTAAAAACATTCAAAATCCCATGAGACTCTAAAATCGAGAATATACAACTTCAATTAACAAATCTAGAGCCGAAAGATGAAAATGACTTGGTGAAAATAAATTATGAAAATATGTCTCTTGATTGTGAAACCAAAGAAGGTCGATTTTGAAAACTCATGGAGAGCAATCATCAACTTGCTCATGAACTAAATGAGGTGAAAACCCACAATGAGAGCAAGACAAATGATTTGGTTCTACTACAAACCAAAATCACAACTCTCAAAAGCGAAACCGAACTTGAGACCATTCTCAAGTCTTTGAAAAATCGTCCAAAAGAATGGAAGAAATCCCGAGCACCGGGCAACATGCTCATGATAAAAGTGGCTTAGGATACACTCATGTTCGAACAAAGGAAAACTAGTACCGTGTTCGTCAAGAGTGTGGAACACATTCCAATCGGAAGATACTCCCATCCATAAAGGAACCCGCTGCACCGAGAAACCGAAGGCCGCAATTCCGCCTCAACTCTACTATTCGAGACAAAGGGAACCAACAACCACTGTAAGGCGTAATCAACAAAGATGCTCCACAAGCATATCATCAAAGCCGATACTATTCGTAAAGAAGGCGGTATCCAACCACCAAAGGCCCGCACAGAAGATTCTCAAGATAAACAGCGCCAGGTATTGGATACAGGAGCCCCGTTATCCCTCAAGACAAAGCAGATGCGCCAAGATCAACAACAAAGATTGGGAATCCAACCGGAGACCCGTAAGACAAGTCATAGGCCTAAGAAAATGGCTCCATCTCCTAGACGGCACTCATCGAATAATAATAATAACCCCGAATTTTACATGCATAGTAATTATCATGATTATAACAACTACGGATATGCCCCCATAGATATCGCAACACTGCACGAGTACATCCTACAAGAAACCAATTGCTGTCAGAAAGTTTGGGTACCTAAAAGAACTAACATATATGGACCCAAAATCAAAGGGGACCTAAATCTACCTAATTTCTTTGTTACAGACATTCTAGAGGAGGATACCCGGTACTTTGATAGTGGATGCTCACACATGACCGGAGATAGGAGCAAGCTATCCGATTTTGTAGAAGGTCGCGGTCCAAAAGTTTGCTTCGGTGATAAGTCTAAAGGAAGAACAAGAGGGAAAGGAAACCTACTTGTCGGGAAATTCAAGGTCACCGATGTTGCATATGTTGAAGGCTTACAAGATAATCTACTTAGTATTAGCCTGTGATAAACAGCTTCTCGGTGAAATTCTATATAGATCGTCAGAGAGTCAAGAACACCCAAACCAAGGAAGTTGTTCTTACAGAAGCAGATCGTAATATGTACATTGCCGATCGAAGCCTATGAGCTCCTCAATTCCATGTTTTGTTGCCAAAGGCACCGCAGATCTTAGCCGGGTTATGGCACAAGAGGATGTCTCACGTCAACTTCAAGACGATAAACAAGCTTTCAAGACAGGTATGGTTAGAGGTTTGCCGATGTGTCATTCAAAAAGGACTGTCATGACCATGCCGTAAAGGCAAGCAAATCAAGTCAACCTCAAAAGCAAATCCTACCTTTCAACCCAAAGAGTGTTGGAAATGCTACACATGGATCTCTACGGTCCTCAGACCCGAAGTTTGGGAGGTAAGAAATATTGCATGGTTGTTGTTGATAATTATTCCGTATGCTTGGACGATCTTTCTTAGCAAGAAGAAGGAAACAACATCAAGGCCGCCCGAGCTCCCGAGAAAGTTGCAAAATGAAAAGCGCCGAGTATCGTGTGCATTCGCTCCGACAGAGGTACCGAATTTACTAACCGCTTTATAGAGCAATACTGCTCGAGAATGGAATACAAAGACGAATACTCACCGCCCGTACACCTCAACAAAATGGTGTTGCCGAGCGAAAGAATAGGACGTTGAAAGAAGCAACAAGGACAACGATTGCCGCAAGCAAATTGCCACAATGCGTTTCTAGGGTGAAGCAACCAATACAACAGGCTACACTCAAAACCGCCAGATCGTCAACAAGCATCACAACAAAACAAAGATACGAGGTATGGAATAACAAAACTCCATTAGTTTCGTATTTTCACATTTTGGATGCGGGTGTTATGTATTAAACAATGGGAAGGACCAACTTAGAACCTTTGATGAAAAATCGATGAAGGAATATTCGTAGGATACTCCTCCGTCAAAGAAAGCTTTTAGAATCTTTAATAAAAGGAAGCCGACGATCGAGGAATCGCCTCATGTAGTGTTCGACGAACCACACCATGACCCTACAGAGTAGATGATATCACTCAGACATTCACCATCTATCTATCTTGGATCCACCTACACCCATAGAACTCCGTCGTTGATTTAGAAATCAACCCCGCACTGTAAGAATCGATATGGATGAAGCCGACGCTGCAAGTCAAGCCGTATCCACGTAAACTTTCGATACACAAGACGGATCCCGAATTAGAACCCGACCGAAGATGGTTGAGAGATCACCCGCAAGAGCCGATCATGGAAACATTAATGCCGGTGTTTCTACTCGTAGGAGAATACAGAGTACACAAGGAAATGTACTTTGTGCACAAGAAGAATCTAATGTCAAGTTTCACAGCTTCTGAATGGAAATCTCAATCCGAACTTAGGAGACTCAATATATGCACTATCGCCGTATTCTTAGCCCACCTCAACTCGTTTTCACCATAGACGCTCTTAACAATTCTCATTGGATAACATCTATCAAGAAGAGCTTAACGGTTTCAAAGAAACAATGTATGGTATCTTGTACCTGCACCGACACACCAATCGGTCATAGGAACCAAATGGGTATTTCAAACAAAAAGGATCGAAATGGACTTATAATAAGGAACAAATCCGCACTAGTAGCACAAGGCTATTGTCAGAAGAAGGAATCGACTATGATGAAACCTTCGCCCGTAGCGAGACTAGAAGCCATTAGGATATTTTTAGCCTTGCCGCCATAAGAGTTTTATCGTATACCAAATGGACGCCAAGAGTGCTTTCCGAATGGAGATCTTGCATAAGAAGTTTATATTGAACAACCACCGTGGTTTGCCAACACAGACGGTATCGATCTAGTTTACAGCTAAGGAAAGCCCCAGACGGACTTAAACAAGCCCCTAGAGCACAGTACGAAACCCTTTCCCAAAGATTCAACCAACAACGGATTTGAGAAAGGTGTCATGGACAAAACCTTGTTCAAGATACGGGAAGGTGATGACCTTCTAATGGTACAAATCTATGTCGATGATATTATTTTTGGTTCAACTAACCTTGCTCTATGTCAAAGGTTTTCTCATCTCATGCAAAGTAAATTTGAAATGAGTATGATGGGGAACTTAGTTATTTCCTAGGTTTGCAGTAAAGCAGTTGCCTATAGGTATATTCATCAACCAGAGAAATACAGCAAGGAGCTTCTCAACAAATTTGGAATGAACAATTCCAAATCCTCGCCAACCCCCATGAGCACTTCCGCAAATTAGTGCCGATGAAGCCGGAAAGTCGTTTGACCAATCACTCTACAGAAGCTCATTGGTTCGCTCCTGTACCTAACGGCTAGCGTGCCCGATATCCGCTTTGTCATTGGAGTGTGTGCGAGATACCAAGTTGCACCTAAGGAATCACACTTCAATACAAATAAACGAATCCTCAAGTACATTAAAGGAACAATGATGCAGACTATGGTATCCTAAGGAAGGCGGATTCGATTTAGTTGGATACAATGACTGGATCTCGGAGGTCGCAAGCTAGATAGAAGAGTACAAGTGGAACTTGTCACTTTCTCGGATCTAGACTCGTTTCTTGGTTCAAGAAGAAGCAATTGGCTAACTCTCTTTCCACGGTTGAATCGCAGTACTATGTCATTGGTAGTCTGCCGTATGCATCCTTCGATGCAAAGAACAATCGCCGACTATGGAATCGATGCTAGAGAGACTCCAATCATGTGTGATAGCACGAGTGCAATTGCAATCACGCACAACTCGCTCCGCACTCGCGCACTAAACATATCAACATGAAGCATCACTTTATCAGAATCATGTCGAGAACAAGGATGTTCGCCCGAAAAAGTTCATACAGACGCTCACCGGCCGACATTTTCACCAAGCCTCTCGACACGCAAGATTCAACATGCTCGGACAAGAATTGGGAATGATACACCGGACTCCTGTAAGTAATTTATCGCTTTTACTCACCAATTGAGGGGGAATCTCAGAAGACCCGTGAATACAAAGATTCAACATTAATTATCCGTACACTTAATCATCAATACAAGATCGTAGCGAGCGAACACATATGAATCCTACAAATGTGTGTGCAATAATTAAGGGGGAATATCAGTAGGACCCATGAATACAAAGATTAATCCAAATATTGCAGTATGGAATTCAAAACCTATTAGTACCTTTTAAGGGGGAACGTCAGATCGACGCGAGAACAAGACATGCAATAGGATTTCGATTCAAGATATAATATAATATTATTTCCTTTTAAAATAATTTTTGTCCACGTGCCTGTTTTATGTCAAACGTCATGTTCATTAAATGCCTTACACGACATCCGACAATCAATCTCAAAAGCCGCGATGTTTTTAAATTGTTTATTATTTTTAAACCGCTTTTAGGCATTTAGGTATCAACCTATGTCAAGTGGGACCCGCTCTATTTTTAAACCTTTTAATGGATTAGCGTATCGCTTACACTCAATCCATCTTGACCGTTGATTTCAAAACCGGTTCCCATCCCTTAAAATCGACCATTCGTACTGCAAAACCCTATTTCGCCGCCCAAGTATAAAAGGACTGAATCTGCCATTAGAGACTCTTTACGCTTTCTGCAATTACAAGAGTTCTCAAGCAAACAACCTACATATTTTTCTGCATATTCACAGCGTATTTCGATTGTTTTCTTGCACCCTTATTTCTTAAGAAAACATCAATGGCTGGTCAATCTTCTTCCCCTGTTCTGAAGAAATCCTCCAACATCATTGATGGCCGGATCTTCTCCAAACCTGTCATCATCGAGCGAATTCTCTCAGAAACCAACGACTCAGAACCTATGGAATATATCATTACTCGTATTCAACAACAAGGCCTCTATCGCTTTGGAAGCAAGACCGCCGACATATTCGACCCCCGTCTGGTTGAGGAATTCTACCTCAACGCCGCCGTCCGTTTTCTGTCACTGGCCCAGGGAGGTCATGTTGCTGACATCACTGCAACAGTTCAGGGAGTGGAGATCCGTATCGATCGCGATCTGCTCCAGAGAATCTACAGGCTGCCCGCCGATGGCCTGACCATGGACCAACTTGAGACGTTCGGGTCTCAAGAGATCATTACTAAGTTTTATGGACTATTTACAGGGTCCAAAGTGGTTGATATGGTGACAACTACTTGTCACAAGAAAAATTTTCTTCTTCATTTTGTGTATCTTCATGACTTTTGCTCCAGGATCATTGAAAACCGAACCGGCGCGTTCGAGATGTGCACGAACTTAAGGTTCAGAATGATGGTAGCTATTTTGACCTGTGAAAAGGTCAATTGGTGCCAAATAATTCTGAAACGTCTTCAAGAAGAGGTGTGCAAACCTGCCACCCAAAAGAAATCCTTTGGTTTAATGCTGAATTACATCCTGACGAAGTGCGGACTGACGCAATCCGCCGACACGAAGAAAAATAGCTCGAGGATATACTTAGGAGGCGTCAAACCCACCGCGTATAACCATAGCACCATGCACTGCAACCACCCGAGAACCAGGCACATGCCAATTTCTGACAACCCAAGAGATGAATCCGTGAAGGTCCCAGAAATGGAATCTTCAAAGAAGCGAAAGCGATCTCACAGCAAGAAACACTCTGCTGGTGAGAAGCCCAAGAAGAGACTCAGGAGGCTTTCAAAAATCAAATCTGCCAAGCACTCCAAGGAAGTCTACCCCGTGGCGCAACCCACTGATGAAGAACCCCAGGGCCCAACCCCTGTGGAAGAGGTGTCTCCTACTGTATCGACAGTAGACCCCGAGCCTTTGGCGGCTATGACGGATATAGAGACATCTGCCAACGCTCCAGACTTTAGCAAGTCGGCTGCCCATACGGAGCCAAAAGCTACTTCTCCTCTGTGGGATCCCACACCCGTACAGGATCCATCATCCTTCAGGGCACCATCCCCTGAAAGGAGTCCCTCTTCCGTACAGGATCCCATACCGCACAGAATCCTCAAACAGCGTCTGCACGTTATTCAAGTCCCTCCCCGACTCGATCATCAATCAAACCCTTCTTTCGGTTCAAATTGAACATGCCTACGAAAGATTTCGCAATGGAAAGGCTACATGTGCTAGTCTGCATTTACACTGCATAACCGGAGCGATTGGAGCCACGAAGAGAGATTTGTCTCCGAAGTAACAGACTCAACTGAAATTGAGGCCCTGCTTCGATGGGACAACGCCTCTTGCAAGGATCTAATTGAAACCCACCTTCTGCACAAATCTGACGCCAGGAGGAAAGGAAAGAATAAGTCAGAGGATTCTCCCACCAATCCAAAAGATGACGAGGATCATGACTCAGACGACGACGACGACGCTTTACAAGCAGGTCTGAGAATGAGTCGTGAAGAGGCTGAAGCTCGAGACGCCTCTCCACCCAGAAACGACGAAGGGCCTTCTACCTGTGCCAATCCCCTTCGCCACAAATGAGAACATTCCCGACCAAGAGGAATCACCCTCCAGAGAGGAAGTTCAAGAAATTTTGGAACAGCACTGAGCTCGTCGCGACCAAGAAGTCGTTCTCAAAGCCAACAGAGGATTCGGTCCCTCCCGCATCCATGATTGATGAAGAATCTTCGCAACAGGACGCTTCTCAACCCCCTGTCGCCGAATCACATGAAGCTGCTCCCGCCCCTTCAACCATGGAATCCGAGGACGGTACCGAACCTGAGGATGTCCAACTTACTTCACGCCCATCCGTGAATGTAAGAAGGTTGAACAAAGACCGCAGACCTTGCCCAACCAGATTCTCCGATCTCTCGCCGCACGAAAAGAGCGCCTGCGAGCTCTTGGCCTTCGATCGTATTTATCCAAGATGCAGAAACGCCTATCTTCCGTTGAAAAAGCATTGAATCGATGCACACCTCGCCGTCAAGAAATGACCACTCTTCAACATGAAGTATCTCGTGTTGTCGACGCATTCATTCTTTTGCCGTAAGTTTTCAAGCAAGCCTTGAAGATCATGGAAGATAAGCAGAGCAAATCGCTGAAGGAGGAAGCTACAAAGACAAGGATAGTCAAGCCAAGACCGCTTGTGCAATGATTGAGAACGACTCTCAATCGCGTGCTCATGACAAATGCATTCAGAAATGTCGCACTCTTTCCTCCCTTGTCGAAAGAATGACCAAAGATCGAGACCAAACAGACGCCGCTCTTGAAATCCCGCAAAGTCTTGATGAAGCCAAAAAGGGGGAAGAGGCACGAGAAGTCGCTAGAGAATAAGGCCGCAACAAGAAAGGGAATTTGAGGCCGCAATAAGATTACCGCCGAATTGAACAAGCTAGCACCTCCATCCCAAAGTTTTAAAATTTCGTGCTCCAGACTCGAATTTCATGATCCCAATGTCCCTTGGCAAACTCTTATTCAAAGACCTTCTAAATTCGTCACGACCAACCGCAACCCAACTGCCGACGAAGTGAAGCACTGGAGGAAGAACGAACTGATGAGATACTTTGTCAGACTCATCAGGGAATCCGCCATCTTCAAGAATTATAAAACGTTAGCAGAGGCCGCAGATAAATTTACGAAGATGCTAGAAGAAGGTAAACTCCCTCTCCAAGTCGAAATGAAATCCAAACATAGAAGAGGAGATCGGGTCACCCATCCAAAAGACTGAATACTTGCCTTTGATCGATCATATGAAGGAAGAACGATATACCAGGATCGAGGCAATGATTCACTTCAAAACTGGTGGCGTGGTACCGAGAACGAACCCGGAAAAAGACCATGGAGGCATGCGGATTATAGATAAGGAGATGAAATCTATGTACATTTTTATTTTGTAATTTCTATTCGAAACAGCAAACTCTGTACTCAATCATTTTGAATATCAATAAAACGTTTGTTTGTCTTGAAAGATTACAACTCGTAATCTACTGTGTTAATGTATGATTACTTAAATTGTTTGATAAGAATCTCAAGTTAGACAAACTTGATTGAAAAATAAGCTGTACGAACTAGTCTACGAACAGTTCATAATTTCAGTTGTAAAACTTAGAATACATTGTAAGATTGTGCCTGCGCGCCAATCATAGGCTTAAGTTGTAATAAATCTTAAATCAGATCGAACTTGCTCATGAAAGCTTCATTATTGTAGACTAAGTCACTAAGTCAGACCTTTTGACGAAAGACCAAGAAATCTACCAGAAGTCATCAAAGAAGATCGCTTCATGAAGAAGGTTTTGGCATCATCAAGAAGACTCGAAGAGTTAAGAAAGTTAGTCTTGGCAAATTGTCAAAAAGGGGGAAATTGTTGGGAAAAACAAATACCCTGCATCGAAACAGCCGGGATACCCGATCCATGTATCGAATGTTATTTGATAAAGAGGTTTTGACATATATGCCAATCCGTATACAGTAAGGAAACTGTATCGAGGCTTTAAGGCTTTATCCTGTATCGAAGACCTGCCTCGAATCAGCATAAGTGAAGCTCTTCAGTACAGCAAGAAGACTTGTAAAAGACCAAGTATGGAAACTGTCTCGATGCTCAAAATACAGTTATCTTCCATACAGTTCACAACAGGACAAAGAAGGAACAGAAGTCAAGTCCCGTTGAACAAAGAACTATTTAAATACTCAAGGATAAAGTATTTAAATATCGCTCTTCGATCTTCGTAATCCCGCAAACTGGATCATGTCATATTCCCGTTGAAGGAAATCTTATTCAAACGGATACATCTCAACGGATACTTTCTTCGTAGACTATATATATCCTATGAAGACATTGAAGATCGCTACCCAAGTAACCTAACACTCAAGCTATCAAAAGTTATCATCGAGCAAACATATCTCCAAAGCATACCGCAATTAAGAACGAAAGAGATATACAAAGGCTCAACATCAAGAACGACCATCATCACTCAAGATCTTCATATTCAAAGTCACGTTTCTTACCGGTTACCTACCTTTTACCTCTGTAAAAACCGAGCTCTGTGTGAACTCAACAAGTTATTCGACTGTGTGGGATGAATAAGGACGAAGCTTGAACTGTGTGTGAAGAAGCTAGTCAAGAAGGAAGCTTTAACCAATCTGTGTGAACGGTTGAAAGCGACATTCTTTGTATCAATCTGTGTGAACGATACAAGGATAGGTTTGTTTATAATTACGTAGTTGTGTATGCAGTAATTATAATAAACTTTTTACTCCTGTGTGGAGGACCAGTGGACGTAGAGGGGTTTACCTTGAACCACTTTAATTACTGTGTTATTTACCTTCAGCTTTTACTGTTTTAAATTACTGTGATATATTAAGTATACACTATACACTTAGTTGCTGTATCCACAGCAACCTACTGTATCCAAGACTTCCGCTACGCACTCAGATTTAGAATCCGTACAGTTTGTTGTTTAAACTATTTCCCAAACTGTATCCAGTATACTTAAGTGGCCAACAAGTATCTTAGAAAATAAATTTCGAGACGTACTTTTAAAATGAATTATTTTCTCGCGATATTTTCAAGGTGCCTTTCAGTGCCACAATATGTTTCAAAATTATTCCAGTTGAGGACCAAAATATTTTGGGACATTTTCAATTATTTAGAAATGCTTTGCTTAGACCCGAGGGTCGAATATTTCTGAAAGTTTTTCACTAAAAGAAAAGTGTCCTCATTTTTGTTCAAACGCAAGGTGGTTTTCAAAGTCTCGACAATGATGTTTGTTCAAATTTTTGTAAAGTGATACTCAAGATCAACTGGTGTTTCTAAACTATTTTCAAAAGGTGGTTTTCGTTTTTAAAACCCATCATTTCCTGCTTGTGGTCGGAAAAGGTGTGTATGATGTTCGAACTTTCGTTAGGGTGTTAACCCCGAGTTGTGGTTGAATTGGTGGTGTGAGCGTTGAGTCGTTCGCCACGCATTGTTGTGTTAGCCCTCTGCGAGGGGTGTGATGTTGATCTTTAATGTTGTCGTTTCATGGTGATTTGCATGCTATCGCACCCGTGTGAGCAGTTAGGACTTGAGTTTGTATGATTGTGTACATACGTGGTTGTTTCGTGATGTTTAGTAATTATATGATGGTTATCGTTCGGGCCGTTGTAATCGTCGAACGATGCCGTGGTTGTTGTGATTTTAGTATGTGTTGATATGTTATGCCAAGTTGGCATCTCCGGTTTGTTGTTTCGCGATGTTATGTTCTATTGTACCTAGCATTTGTATATTCGGTATGCCGAGCCGACACTACGCCATATATGGGCTTTAACAACGCTTTTTTCAGTGTTACAAGCAAAAGTGTAACCATATGTGCCTTGAAAGTGATCTACGTCTACACTTTTCTTCGTTGTTAGCACTGCTATAAATCACTATTACGGTAGGCGTTATTCAGTATCTACAGTAACGTTGAAGTCGGTGTAGCCGTTGGTCTTTAAAAATCAATAAAAATAGGCGGGCTCAATGATCATCCGAATATTAGTCGATTAAATAGGGAGGCTCAATCTTTGTTTCAATATTTCAATTAAGCGGGTCAAATTTCAATTATTCACTCTCAACTAGAGATGTTAAACGGGCTCGGGCCCATCGGTCCAAATTTCGCTTAACCCGCTAAAAATTGAGTTAGGCCCGCCCGCTTAAATTGTGCCTTTTGGCCGGACCGTTAAGCCCGCGGGCTAACGCGGGCCGCCCAGCACGGCCGACTCATTGGCTAGCTTTACAAAAATAAAGTTAAAATTATTTTTATTAATATTAAAAACCTAAAGCCTTAATTGGTATCCGTATATCATCTTCTCGCTTCTTCCATTCCATCGGCCGCTCTCCTCCTCACCATCTTCTTCCGTTCTTCGTCGGCCGGGCTGCGTTCTGCCAACAGAAGTCTACCTCGCCGAAAATCCGTAAGTCTAACTCCCTCTCCCACACTCGCCGCTTATTCTCAAAGTGTATTTGTTTGTCAATTCTCCCGTGTTGTCCCGATTTGATTCTCGCCTTTGTTTTTCAATTCTACCGTGTTGTAAGTTACCTAAAGATGATGTGGAGTCCGCCTGAGCCGCTGTACCTTAGATTTCGTGTGTTGTTTTCAATTCTCCTATGTTGCTACTGCTATTTCGTGTTCTGTTTCTTAGATTCATGATTCTGGAATTAGATTGTGTATCATAATGTTTATTGACTTTTCTAAATTAATTTGTACAGGGATGAAGATATCTTGAGGACTCTGCACGATTGATAAGTTTCATTAATTTCGTGTGTTTTTTTTGGGGGGAAACAAGAAAGTGAACTCTTGATGAACTGGTTACTAACTTTGGTTACTATGATTCCACTACAACAAATTGTTGCTGTTCTTTTTTGTTATTTAAATAGATGATTTCCAAAGGTAGTATCTTTCTATGTCATTTTACCAAAAAAGTTTTTTTTGGGCAATAAGAGTTTCTGCACATTGTTATAAACAATTCTGGACGATATCGATTTGGGTTCGATCATCATCTGTTGTCTAGTTTCTGTAGTAACTCACATTTTTAACTTCAGTTTCGTTTGTTCGAGAAGCTACCTTTAGTTTCTTTAACTCAGCGAATATTCATTCTTGATGAGCAAATTCTAGTACAGCTCCCTTAAAAACAATAATTAGATTTTTTTATTGCAGTCCTAGTTGTACTCCTCGTGCTCATTCTCGATCAAATATATGACATGTTTTCTCTTACATTCTTAATTTAGTCCGTAAGCTTGACTCTAGCTATTTTGCCTTTATAGTTTCTGCTCTCAACGCTTTGTATACAGGTTTGAATTCGCCATCACAACTTGATCAGTGGAAGCCGAATGGTGGAGACCCTTGTGGTGAGAACTGGAAAGGAGTTACCTGCTCGCTCAAGAGTTACGTAAATGTGATTTTAATCAACCCTTCATTTTTGTTGTTTGTCGATATTATATTTAATCAAAAATGCTAACTGATTCTCGATATGTCCATCTTTTTTTGTATGTGTGTGTGTGTGTGTGTGTCATCGTAAAGATATCAAATCGCAACTCACCGGAAATATGGGATACGAGCTCGATAAGTTGACATCTCAGAACTACTTTGTAAGACATGCATTTCTAATTTTGTTCGAGTGCTTGCTAATTATTATTAACTTCTCGGGTTTTGTTTATTGCAACTTTCTGAATTGTTTTGCAGTGATATCACTAACAACAATCTTGGAAACTAGATTCCTTATCAAATTCATCTTTTTTGCTATGACAAACGACTAACTAGCTACCAAAACTAACTAACTACCAAAACAAACAACGGCTCATTTATTCTTACGCTTTATGCTCGCTTAGTGCTATTTCGTTATGTTTTTAAGATTCACGATTCTGGAATTAGGTTTTGTCTTACGATTACTATACATACTGTCGATTTGTATATTGTATATCACAATATAGAAACTATCTTCTGAATCCCTGTTTTATCTCTTTATTCAAATAATTCTATATTGGGTATCACAACATTTATTGATTTTTCTAATTTATTGCTCTTTCAAATGATGATTCAGTTTTGCAAATACGAAAGAAGATGACTCCAGCAAAATCAATGAGCATTTCATGAATGCACTCAACTACGTGAGTCTCTCTCTCATTGACATTGAAACCCTAATTTTTGGTTTATCTGATCATTCTAATATTTTGATACTTGTATAACATATTGTTTATTGGTTTTTCTAAATTAATTCGGAATAGTCCTTCAAATTGACGATTTCATTTTGTAGTATAAGGAAATTGAAAAGACGGAAAGCAAATTCCAACGATGGTCATTTATTCGTAAAATATACACAATCGTCAGTATTCAATTGCTTCTCACTATCACCGTTGGTGCTCTTGTTGTTACCGTTCATCCGATATCGCATTTCTTCACTGCTACAAGAGCTGGTTTGGTGGTTTACATTACTCTCATTATCACGCCTTTCATCGGTTAGGGTTTCCCCTCTCTCTCTCTCTCACTCTCACTCTCTCCCCAATTTTGTTGAGTTGGTTATTTCATTTCTGGATTTTGATTTAATTATGTGGCTTATGGTAGTTGATCTGTTTGTTCGTGTTATTGGATTGCGCCTGCGTCTACCGTATTCATATTACCAGAAGCATCCTTTGAATTATATCCTGTTTGGGGTGTTCACTGTATCACTTCTATTTGCTGTCGGGTTGACTTGTTCGTATATCAGAGCAATTCTAATTATGTTTAGTCTTTTCTGTTCTTTTTTAAATTGAATAACTGATTCAGTTGTAATGTTCATTATTAGAAATAATGGGTTCTTAGGGTGTACGATGGTACTTCCAAAACTTTATTTTGTCCTAGTGATTCCTATAGTAGGGGCGAGCGAAAAGGGAGCAGCCTAAACTGTGTAAATGGAGCTGTGGGTGGAGTATACTTTCACAGGCTATTTTGATTGATTAGTTCCATTTCCTCCCTTTTTTGCAGTGATTGTAAACATAGATTTATAACTTTGACGTTATTAAAAAACAATACGTACAAGTTATATATAGCGAATTGTAAAAGAAAAGATGACCGTGAGTACAAGCTACCTGAGGAGGTGCTTAAAACGGTTAAGGATAAAATTGTAAGTATTAAATGAATATTTTCCTCTGCTGATGATATTGTTTATTGTATTTATTTTTGAATCAAATGTTCTGTTCTTTTTACAGGCTGATGTTGAGAAAGTTCTACAAAATGAAGGTTGTTCGCTATATTTTTAAACAATCCGCAAGTGTACGGAGTAAATGTAGAAAGCGGCGAGCAAGGTCGTATTCCACAGAGACTAAATATTCCTATTGCGTTGAGTACTAGATTATAATAATTCCGGTTTTATCTAGACGATCGAAAGTTGAATGGATGGTTAACGAAATAAAATAAAATGATGACAATAAAAGAAAATATCCGAATTAAGGAGAATTGCAAGAGTTTAGAAAGAAAGATTCCAAGGCTCGGTTTCCGTTGATCACTAAGTTTAGTCGGGATTGGTTCCAAAAGTTCTAAGTGTGTTTCCAAAATGATAATCACAATAATATTCTAAAGTCCCTCTCGAGATGCATTAAAACGTAGATTAAACAACCTATAACAACGTCTCCATTTACTATAAATTATCTAACTCCAAAATGTTCATAAGATTTAAACATCATCATAGCTTATCACCGATTTCTCAATCTCGTAATTTACTACGTCAAATACTCAAACCTATTAATGCCCTCTTCTCTCGAATTATGAGCAATTAAGTTAAACATATAAAAACATTGATCAAGTGTCTAAACATGAATAAAAACCAAGTATTTGATAAAGAAATCACACTAGATATATATAATCATCAATCCCTCAAAACCATAGCAAATCAACGTACTCCCATGCCCTAATCTAACGAGTTTAGCCGGACATGGTAATGAAAGAAAGATTAATAATCATCATGTTCATCATGTTCATGCTAAATAAAACAACAAAATGAATAAAAGATAGGAAGAAGATAAAACTCGGAAGGTTTCTTGATTTATCCCGGTTGAAGCCTTCAAATGTTCTTGAAGTGTTCTTCAAGAATTTCCTTCAAATCTCCTTTTTTTTGGATGAAAAACTCTCAAATCTTGTGTTTATCTCTCTCCAATCTCTCCAATCTTCAGCATATCCCTCAAGTCTTCCCCAATACCCTCTTTTTATAAAGCTTAAAAAACCATTTTTTCATGTTCAAATCTTCAAAAATGTCAAAAAGTGATTTTTTCCACCGAAAAGTGACACGGCCCGTGTCAAATGACACGGCCCGTGTCATCGTCCCTGAAAATGCAAAACTTTCTCGGACAAAGAGACCCGGTCGTGTCATTTGACACGGCCCGTGTCATCTTGTCCCGTAAAATGCAAAAACTTTCTCGAATCATGAAGTCGTGGTCTAGAAGCCATATCTCCTCAATACACCTCGGAATTTAGCGTATGATATACCGCTATAAGCTGATTTCATGAGGAATCCATATATATATATAGAACACATCCTTATTCGAAGTAATGAATCTGGAGATTAGAAAATACGACAGGTAGTGCTTCAATCTTCATCGTTTTAGGCCTCGTTCTCTCGTTTCGCATTGCTTGATATGTATTTGGGGATTGAGACTTCGGTCTTGATTGATAATGTCCTTAAAACACCTAGAAATTCAAATAAAATATACCCCAGCGTGATCGAGTCCAACAAACACAATATGAGTACAAACGACACAATTCTACACATTTTAGGATCTTAAAATCCGAAAAACCTTATAAAAATATGTGTAAAAATGAGTGTTATCAAAATCCCCAAACTTGAACGTTGATCGTCCCGAGCAATGCACTTTAAAATAACCACTCTTAAGGGAACTCGTCCTCAACATACCTCAAAGGATCATTTTGAAAATTCATCAATACGCCTCAAGAAATAAATAAGTCGAGTTCTATAAAGTATTCAAATCTCGGGGGTGCTTCCTTAACATCATAGCTAATACTTGAATAATACGAACCTCGCCGGTCAAGTGTATTCCCTCACTCTCAAAGTGTATAATGGGATAAGTGACTCTCAAAACTCATTCAATGAAATAAGAATCCCCATAGGCTTGCCAATCGTCTACATCTCTACCACTAGTTGTGCATGCAAATTTGGTGAATCAAAAAGGACTTTATCGGTTGTAATGTAGGCTTTTTGGTCGGGGTAGGATAAGTATGGCTTAAAGTGACTTGACTTGAGCAAATTATAACATTATCTCAATAATCACTTCGCTCAATTAGAAGCTCAATAATCCCTTAGAATTTGTTTCCTTCAACCCCTTGATTTTAATATCATCGCATTAAGCACTTTTGAAAGTGAGAATCACAACCTTATTCCTCCTTATTGCTCCATACATCTCGTTTCTTTTGTGTCCACGATTTTTTTTTTCATGTGGTGGACAACATCATCATTAAATCACACCAATCTTCCTTCAAATTATTTTGATAAATCATTGCATTTTGAACCAACAATCTTCCCCATCGCCTCCACATATCTTTTCATTCTTTCGCCAATTTGTTCTAAGTAGCTCAAGTATAGGGACAAAAGTTTATAATGGAACGGAAAGCTCATAATGTGGCTAACAAGAAATATGCTTTAAGCTCAAATGGGCTAACTAGGGAAATAAATTTTTCGGGTTGGCCAAAAGGTTTGAAGGGTTGTCAATAAAAATCGCCTAAAATCACTTTCACTAATTTGCGCACACACTTGTAGTTTCGAATAAGATACCAGGGCAAGTTCTAGAGTCTTAAAACATGAATGGTACACTCGACAATGAAACTTGCATATTTAATGATGCATGAAGGCTCAAAAGCTCACAAGCTAGATTTGTTCATATTTCCAAGAGATTAAACTATTTATTCAATTTCACACCCTTTTGATTATTCTACAATTTTTTCCTCTTCAAATTATCCTCGATTTGCATATCAAAATAACAAAATAAATCCCGAGGTATCCAAGACAAGAGTTCACTCTTTCGAGTTTCATCCAAGTACATGATACTCAAAACACACCAAGTTCAAAAACAACAATCCACACCAAAATCCAAGCAAATCTTCACACTAAAATTCAAAAATAGAAACAAACAAATAATAAAATAAACAAACAAAACAAGGTGTTAAAAAAAAAACGAACAATATAAGTATATCTTGACCCAATATCTCCCCCCAAACTTGAATTAAAGAATGTACACACGAAGGGGGTATAGTATTTAAGCAATAAAAACTTTGGGTCAAGAAATACTTACAACCGGTCATATTGATTGGGCGGAGGGAAGTGGCCTTGTTGGACATGCCACGTGTCACACCCGCCGATTTGCCAAAAATCGTCCGCCCTGACCCGACCGTGTCAAATGACACGGCCCGGTCATACTTGCCCGAAACTCAAAAACGCTCTGGATGGCCAACCCGACCGTGTCAAATGACACGGCCCGTGTCGCACTAGCCTGGATAGTGCGCTCGGTCTCCGGATCTTTTCCCGCGACCGATGCCTACAATGAACTTGGCCATTCCTCATCAAGTAAAAATAGAAATAAAATGCGAATAAGAACAAAATAAAATAACAAGAACCAATGGGTTGCCTCCCAATTAGCGCTAAGTTTAACGTCTTCACCGACACAAGTGTTGGGTTGCCTCCCAACCAAGCTAAATTTAACGTCTTCACCAGACGCATGTTTCCTTCATCCCGATCATTCAACGAGCTCTTATAATCCGGTTTACGTGCAATTTTATCGGGAGGAGTCATCAAAATACAACATTTTGACTATGCGTCTAATCGTTAATTCTCCTCGATCCACATCAATTAATGCTCGTGCAAAGGCTAAGAACGGACGTCCAAGTATTACTAGACCATTTTGCTTCTCATCATCATCAAGCACTATAAAATCAACGGGAAGGCGAACTTATCAATTTTTAAAATTACATCCTCCACAATTCCCTTTGGGTAAGCTAAAGATCGATCTATGAATTGTAAGCTCACCGGAGATGGTCTCAACTCTCCTAATCCAAGTGTGTCCGAAAATAGACAAAGGCAATATATTGACACTTGAACCATGATCAACAAATACATCATTTAATGAACAACCCAAAATAGAGCAAGGAATTGAAAAACTCCCCGGATCCTTAAGCTTAGTCGGTAGGCGCTCAATTCTTTTTCTTTGATGCCATGTCTTGCACGAAAACCTCAAAATTTTTCTTCTCCTTGATATGTTCAATTTCGGATCGATCTTTCTCCTCATCAGCATTATTAGACAACACGATTGCATCTTCGTCTTCATTCTCCGATTCCGATATCACTTCATTCATGGCGCATTTAAAAATGGCATTGCATTGTGCTTTTGGATTTTCTTCTGTTGCTTGAAATTGGCCCTTTGATATTGGCTCCCCACAATCTTAGCCAATTGACCGATTTGCGTTTCTAAGTTTCTCATTTGAGCTCCAATGGTGGTTGCTAATTGAGTGACATGATTTTCAATCCGATCAAGCTTTTCTTCATCTCGGGTAAACCGACTTTTTGTTTCCATCATAAAAGTAGCCAAAATATTCTCTAGATTAGAATTTGGCTTGGACTCTTCTATCACCTCACCATTCGACACTTTAAATCCCGTCGGTGGTTGCAACACATTTCTCGAATTCCCGTAGCTAAGATTCTCGTGATTCTTATTTGAAGGATGATAAAACCCCGGATGAGGATTATTTCGATAGTTATTGAAATTATGGTTATTGATATAATGAGCTTCCTTCAACGGGTCCGGTGGTGGTGCACTTCCTTTTGGATTTATTTTTTCATTTGCACTCTTCGTTATAATTCCCAAATGGTTGGTCAAAATCGACATTTGTGCAGTTAAAGCCTTTATAGGATCCGAGTCTAAAATTTCAGCCACTCTACGAATATTACTCCTCTCGGTAGGCCATTGATAGCTATTCATGGCCATCTCCTCGATCAATTTATATGCTTCCTCTGCACTTTTAGCTAGCAAAGCTCCTCCGGCCGAAGCGTCAACAAGATTTCTCGTCTCTCCGGCCAACCCATTATAAAAGAAACACATTTGTTGGTCTTCCGGAAACCCATGACGAGGACATCGTCTTAACAAATCCTTGAAGCGTTCCCACGCCTCATATAACATCTCTGAATCCATTTGTCGGAATTGCATTATTTCGCTCTTCAATCTCATAGTCTTGTTGGGCGGGAAGAATTTGAAAAGAAACTTTTCGCCCAACTCGTTCCATGTACTTATGCTCCCCGAAGCAAGAGTTCCAAGCCAACTACGAGCCTTTTCTCTCAAGGAGAACGGAAATAGCTTCAATCTTATTGCATCGTTTGGCACCCCATTCATTTTAATGGTATCACAAATTTGAATAAAGTGGAATAAATGGGCGTGCGGATCTTCTGTGGCAAATCCCCCAAACTGATTTTGTTGAACCATCGATATTAATGAAGGTTTCAACTCAAAATTGAGGGCGTTGATAGGAATATGAGAAACTCCCCATAATTTTGGTCAAGCTCGGCCGAAATCCGTCCGAATCGATTGAATTGGATCATGGCTGCTCAGCCCGTACGCCTTCATTGTTGGATTGTGGGCTATTGCATTATCATTGCCCATGTCGGCAATTACGCCTCCCGCTCTTTCCATTTCGTCGATAGATCTCTTTGTAATTTCCGTAGCAACACTTGTTCTTCGAGCAAATGCCTCTACTGGGAATAAAGTTTTCCAAAGGTTCTCGAGAGGAGCAGTGTTCATGTACGTCCCGCAACACGGCCAAAAACAATACTAAGTAACAAAATAAAATAAAATAGAAAAATATGTCTAAAGTAAGACCTAAACACTTATCGTAATATCAATACTAACAAAAATAAATTAGTCCCTGCAACGGCGCCAAAAACTTGTTCGCTATATTTTTAAACAATCCGCAAGTGTACGGAGTAAATGTAGAAAGCGGAGAGCAAGGTCGTATTCCACAGACTAAATATTCCTATTGCGTTGAGTACTAGATTATAATAATTGGTTTTATCTAGACGATCGAAAGTTGAATGGATGGTTAACGAAATAAAATAAAATGATGACAATAAAAGAAAATATCCGAATTAAGGAGAATTGCAAGAGTTTAGAAAGAAAGATTCCAAGGCTCGGTTTCCGTTGATCACTAAGTTTAGTCGGGATTGGTTCCAAAAGTTCTAAGTGTGTTTCCAAAATGATAATCACAATAATATTCTAAAGTCCCTCTCGAGATGCATTAAAACGTAGATTAAACAACCTATAACAACGTCTCCGTTTACTATAAATTATCTAACTCCAAAATGTTCATAAGATTTAAACATCATCATAGCTTATCACCGATTTCTCAATCTCGTAATTTACTACGTCAAATACTCGAAACCTATTAATGCCCTCTTCTCTCGAATTATGAGCAATTAAGTTAAACATATAAAAACATTGATCAAGTGTCTAAACATGAATAAAAACCAAGTATTTGATAAATAAATCACACTAGATATATATAATCATCAATCCCTCAAAACCATAGCAAATCAACGTACTCTCATGCCCAGAATCTAACGAGTTTAGCCGGACATGGTAATGAAAGAAAGATTAATAATCATCATGTTCATCATGTTCATGCTAAATAAAACAACAAAATGAATAAAAGATAGGAAGAAGATAAAACTCGGAAGGTTTCTTGATTTATCCCAGTTGAAGCCTTCAAATGTTCTTGAAGTGTTCTTCAAGAATTTCCTTCAAATCTCCTTTTTTTTGGATGAAAAACTCTCAAATCTTGTGTTTATCTCTCTCCAATCTCTCCAATCTTCAGCATATCCCTCAAGTCTTCCCCAATACCCTCTTTTTATAAAGCTTAAAAAACCATTTTTTCATGTTCAAATCTTCAAAATGTCAAAAAGTGATTTTTTCCACCGAAAAGTGACACGGCCGTGTCAAATGACACGGCCCGTGTCAAATGATACGCCCGTGTCATACATCCCCGTAAAATGCAAAAACTTTCTCGACAAAGCAGACTGTCGTGTCATTTGACACGGCCCGTGTCATACTTGTCCCGTAAAATGCAAAAACTTTCGAATCGTGAAGTCGTGGTCTAGAAGCCATATCTCCCTCAATACACCTCGGAATTTAGCGTATGATATACCGTTGCGAAGCTGATTTCATGAGGAATCCATATATATATATATATATATATATATAGAACACATCCTTATTCGAAGTAATGAATCTGGAGATTAGAAAATACGACAGGTAGTGCTTCAATCTTCATCGTTTTAGGCCTCGTTCTCTCGTTTCTGCATTGCTTGATATGTATTTGGGGATTGAGACTTCGGTCTTGCTTGATAATGTCCTTAAAACACCTATAAATTCAAATAAAATATACCCAAGCGTGATCGAGTCCAACAAACACAATATGAGTACAAACGACACAATTCTACACATTTTAGGATCTTAAAATCCGGAAAAACCTTATAAAAATATGTGTAAAAATGTGTGTTATCAAAGGTGATGAAGCTGCTAATAAATTGGTTTATGGTGGCAAGGAACATGGCCCATCTTACCTAATTAGTAGATGTATTACAATGGCTTGTGGATTTATGTAGTTATTTTTGATGGTTTATGTATTTGGATGGTTGTTTGATAACTTTTTATGTATTGGGATGTTTAAATTTATTTTTAATGGGTAACTCTATTTTTAAATACTATATGTTGATTTTTAGCATTTAGAGTGTTTGTAAAAGACCTGCGAAAATATAGCCATAATGATCAATGGTGTTGCCAAAAATACCGAAGTGTTTCACAATTTTATGTTACAGTAGTACTAAACAGGTGTAGCCATAGGTCTACGGCTATAATTTTAATGGTGTCACCACATAGATAACGGTGTTGGCATAGGTATACAACAACACCTCTTAAGGTGTAGGAACAGAACCAAAAAATGTGGGCATAGGGGTCTACAGCTACACCTTTCCGCAGTGTTGCGAGAAACTATAAAAGTGTTAGCGTAGACCCCTATGGTAGCGGCCATTTTTGTAACACCCTCAAATTTGGTCAAAGTGTAGCCGTAACCTGTTTTTTTTTTCTTTACCAACACTTTTTGGGCTTTGAACACACTTTTTTAGGCGTGACTGAAGCCCATATATGGCGTAGTGCGAGGTGTTTCAACCGTGGTGTGCCGGGGGCATGCACGTACCAATTGCCCTTCCCATCAGTAACGCATTTCAAGTGTGGACCCGAGAGATACAGGATCCAGTTTTGCGAGTTGGGTTCCGAGTCTTTCGGGGCATGAACTTCAGTACAGATATCAGGATCGGCTCTAAGAGGCCCATGGGTAATGTTTCCGTCAGCTGCTTTTGTGTTGTTGCCTTGTTTCTGTTATTGTGAGTTGCGGGGACGACCTTCTTTTATAAGAGGTCGAATGTAATACCCGTATTATTTTTGGACTTCTGCATTTCCTCTTTCTCAGGTCTATCGACTCGCTCCTGTTCGTTGATACTTTCTGAACTTGTTCTGTATTTCGGTTTCATTGTTCGGACGATCCGTGATCTTGTTTTGGGTCGATCTGATTATCGCTGTGAGTTTTCCGAGTTCGGTTCGATTCTTGTGAACCTTGTTCGGAAGTAACATCTTTTGGTTCTACTAGTTCTTTTGATGTCTTGAGTTGAAGTGTGAACTTCGGAGTCATTGTTCGACCGTTGTCATTTGATCATTGTTGTTCGATCGTTGTTGTTTGATCGTTGTTACCCGATCATTGCTTTTTGATCGTTGTTGTTCCATCATTATTATTTGATCGTTGTTGTCCGATCATTATTATTTGATCGTTGTTATTCGGTCGTTGTTATTCGATCGGGGTTGTCTTACTGTTGTTGCCTGATCTCGTACCGCGAAGAATTGTCGTTCACTGTTAGTCAGCTGTTTCGAGTGTGGCCAGGTGGGTCACTGAGCCGTGCATTGCGAGACGGTAGCTGAGATATTTGCGGATCGAGGCTGCGTCGCTGCTCCGAAAGGGCACAGAGATGCCTAGTATGCTTTTTGAGGATTTCGGCGTAGTCCGAATTGTTTGTGATTGTCCTTGTGGATCGTTTTGTGTTTATTTTCTGTTTTCTCGACTGTGCGTGTTCCTTGTAACAGGTGCTTTGTGTTTTGTGATAGTTCGGATATTGGCTTGATTGTATTACCTGTTTAATGACGCTTGTCACTTGTTGGTTTTATTATGTCCTGCTTGTAGCAATGTGATAATTGCCGTTGAGCATGCTTTCATGCCGTTCATTTCCTTGCGTTTCTTGTAACGTTTCGCCATTGGGCACGAGTTTTCGGTTCTTGTATATCTCATTGACTTTTCCTGGCATGATATTACTTCTCCCTACTTGTTTTAAGTTTCGGGACGAAACTTCTTTTAAGGAGGGTAGTGTAACACCCCGAGATATTCGGAATAATTACAGCGCCGTAAACCCTTTAGACAAGGATTTACAAGGCTAATTTTAAAAGAAGTGTAGAAATAATCCAATCGAACAACTGAAATTCAAATACAGATTTGATTCAACCGATCAAATGAGTTAACTTATACAACCATATCGAAAAGACCTTATTAAAACAGACGTACTCGAGTATTAAACGAACCAAGAAGACAAATCACAATAACAATAACATCAACCACATCACTGAGCCATTTCATCGTCCTGTCGGTATTGTGGTTGCCTCCCCGCTCCTCGGCTACCTGAACATCAAAACAATGTCCATCCCCGAAGGGGTTAGCAAAACAATGCTAGTACAAGTATCATCATATAATAAATCATCGATGCATAATACAACATGCAAAACGGACTTCCGCCACCGGAATCCAACGATGCGAATCCTCACGATTCCATCAACACAATACAGGGTAATCCAGCGATCCAGCGCCCTTGGTATAGATCCCCATGATGATCCCTTCGGACCAACGCATGGTGGAAACCCGTCCAACGATCCAGCTTCTCAAAGATAGATCCCCATGATGATCCCGTCGACCAACGCATGGTGGACATTCGATCCAGCGCCTCAAAGATAGATCCTCATGATCCCCTCTGATCATTTATACCATAAATCAATCAACTATGCATACACATATGCATTTCAATATGTTCATCAATACGAACAAATATCAACGAATATCATGAGAATTTTCAGAAATACATTTCATATTCAACAATATGAACAAAACCACAAGCATGATCAAAGTTTTCAATATAAATCGAACTCGACATATGATACTTGCCTCGAAAATGGCAAGTACGAAACACCTCGATGGTCTCAACACACTCGAAGGCCGCCTCCTTCGATCAACGTAACAAGCTCGAACCTTAACAAAAGGAATGATATACAAATCATCTCAAGTCGAACGATGGCCTAATAATTCGTTCTACGGCCCAAAAGCTCAAAATAAACAATGCTGATCGCTTAGCGTGCGCTACGTATCCTACGTAACGTGCGCTAAGCCTGCCTGTTAGCGTACGCTATCATGTAAGACTAGCGTGCGCTAGCCACGAACTGACAGTTTGAATCGGCTGATACATAACGCACGCTACATACGTATTGTGCGTTAACTGAACCCCGATAGCGCACGTTAACTCACATAAGTTAGCGTGCGCTAATCTTGCATGGCGTATCATCGCTAATGTAAAATCGATTGAAAGGTGGTGAATTTCATGAACTCTATGGTGATAATACAAATTATCCTCGGGCATATCATGCTAATAAGGTTTGTGGAAATTCCATGATCATGAGGTACAAATATACGGATAATCATCTCAACATCATAATTCATCTTCAATCTTCAAGAAATATTCTAAGTTCCGATTATTCCAAGTCCCAAAACATATGATTCCTTACGTAAAACATACGAACTAGGTAATCTTCATATACTGGTCGATTGGTTTTGAAGATACATAACATGCTTAGGAATCCACATACTAAAAGGTTCAATGGATCATACGATGAATAAGTGTCGAAACGTCGAAAATATCCTTCTAACACATGAGGTACGACTATTAACGAATCTTAACTGACTAGATGAACATGATCAACATCCTTTAGAACACTACTAGTATTGGTGAAGAATCACCTACCTCAAGGTAGTGAAGAACACGGAGGAAATTGAAGCAATCCAACTCCGAAGGCTTGAACACCAATCTCCAATGAAATACGATCTCCAATCACGAACTAGGATGTTGATATGGGGTGTTTAGGATGAAGGAAGTTATGTTCTAAGTGTAAGAATTCGGGTAATGGGAGAAGAAAGAACTGAAATCACGAATAGGATGTTGTCCTATTTATAAGAAATGGCTATTAGCGCGCTAGGCCCACGCCGTAGCGTGCGCTAACGGCTCACCGACTTAATCAGATTTCAGCACTTAGCGTGCGCTACGCATATACCTGTAGCGTGCGCTAAGGCGTTGACTCGGCTTTTCCCGAAAGCCATCCAGGTACATCCCGACACGATCCGACAGGGGTCCCCCGGCCAGATCTCACCTACCGCACGTCTCAATCAAATTGACCACGCACAGCGTGCGCTAATGACCCTCTGTAGCGTGCGCTATGAATCCACGTTAGCGCACGCTACACATAGCCGATAGCGTGCGCTACATGCGCAGAATTACAATTTGTAAATCACATACAAGAAATCATACGCTCGACAACATCGGATAATAAAATACGGAGAATAATACTCAGATCAAGTACAACGATTACAACATCACAAGTCAGAAATCTCGGGTATTACATCCTTCCTCCCTAAAAAGAAGTTTCGTCCCGAAACTTAAGATGAAAACAACTCTGGATATCTAGCCTTCATAGTGTCCTCCATTTCCCAAGTGGCCTCCTCGACTCCGTGTCGTGACCATTGTACTTTAACCAAGTATATTGGTTTATTCCTCAATTGTTTGATCCGGCTCTCAAGTATCTTGATTGGTCTCTCTTCGAAGGTGCCATCATAAGCTATTTCGATCTCGTCGAAACCAATGACGTGACTGGGGTCCGGTACATACTTCCGTAATTGGGATACGTGAAACACATTGTGAACGTGACTTAGCGATGGCGGTAAGGCCAACCTGTATGCTAAATCTCCAACTCTCTCTAGGATCTCAAATGGTCCGATATATCTCGGACTAAGTTTGCCTCTCCTCCCAAAACGGAAAATCCCTCGCGTAGGAGACACCTTCAATAGTACATGGTCCCTGGGCCGAACTCTAGAGGGCGACGACGTACATCTGCATAAGACTTCGCCGACTGGGCCAACAGCCTCTCTCGAATCAAAGCTATCTTCTCTTGAGTCTGAATAATCCATTCCGGTTCCGTCCGATCAAATCCAAGAATCATCCCAACACAGGGGTGATCGGCATCTTCTCCGCATAAAGCTTCAAATGGTGCCATCTTAATAGAAGCATGCCAACTGTTATTATAGGTGAACTTGATCAAGGGCAAGTGAACTTCCCAATCAACACCAATCTAATGCACAAGCTCTAAGCATGTCCTCTACCGTCAGATAGTTCTTTCGGATGACCATCCGCTTGGGGATGATAAGTGCTAAAGTTGAGCTCACCCCCAAAGCCCCGTGAATCGCCTAAGTATGACACGAAACGGCCATCTTGATCCGAAATAATGGTCTTTGGTGTCCCATGCACTCTGACTATCTCCGCAATAAATACTCGCGCCAATATCTCGGGTCCCCATGTATCTTTAATCCCTAGGAAATGAGCCGACTTGGTTAGTCGATCAACTACAACCCAAATCATGTTCATTCCCGTTCTAGTCCTTGGCATACCGGGTGATGAAATCCATCGAGATGTCCTCCCACTTCCATTCGTGGATCTAAGCGGCTTTAACATCCCTACAGTCGCTAATGTTCAATCTTAACCTCACACAAGTCAAACACTTCAAACGTACTCGCTACGCCCTTCTTCATATTCCCCACCGTAAGTTTTGCTTTAAATCCTTATACATCTTATCACGCCTGGTGAATAGAATAGGCGCGCTATGAGCTTCCTTTAAAATTGTCCATCTCAAATCATCATCCTCGAACGCAAAGTCGACTCAAATCTCGTAACCCCATCGCCTTGTATCACGAATCCGGGCTTTTCCTTTCTTTACTTCGTCACATAATCGAAGGATCGAGAATCGCTCAATTGTTTAGACTTGATCTCCTCGACTAGTGATGAAGCCGGGCCCATCACATAAAGTTGCCTCGATTCCCGGTGCCCATACTTTAATCCTTCGCGGATCGGGCCGTTGAATACTGGTTTGGAACGTAAGTGCTTCCAACACTCGAAGAGAAATAGGTTTACGGCTCAAAGCATCGGCTACTACGTTTTCTTTCCCCGGATGATAGAGAATCTCCAAGTCATAATCCTTGATCAATTCCAGCCACCTTCTCTGCCTCATGTTTAATTATTTCTGACTGAAAATGTACTTGAGGCTCTTATGGTCTGTAAAGATCTGACAATGAGTGCCGTACAAATAATGTCGCCAAATTTTCAGTGCATAGACTACAATTGCTAACTCCAGCTCATGAGTCGGGTAATTAACCTCATACGGTTTCAATTGCCGGGAAGCATAAGCAATCACTTTATCCTTCTGCATCAACACACAACCCAAACCCTGATTTGAAGCGTCGCTGTACACCATGAATCCATCAGTTCCCTCTGGCAGCGCTAATATAGGGTCGCCGCCTCCTCTTAAGTTCGCAAACCACTGCACTTCTCATTCCACGTGAACTTTTGAGTTTTCTCAGAATAAATGAGTGAGCGGTCGAGCAATTTTGGAAAATCCTCTACAAAGCGGCGATAATATCCAGCAAGTCCTAAGAAGCTTCGGACTTCTTTCACGTTTTAGGAGCTTCCCATTCTAAGA